>JAUMHA010411235.1:0-10750 GCA_032359765.1 Saxidomus gigantea
CAAAGTCTCATCAACATTGGCCCAGTGGTTTCAGAGGAGATGTCGTTTGAAGGAAATGGTGGACGGACGGACGGACGGACGGACGGACGGACGACGTAGGACGGACGGAATGCGATCCTAATAGCTCACTCTGGCACTTTGTGCCAGGTGAGCTAAAAAACCACAAATATTTCATCAAAACTTGTCTACAGTATATTTACAGAAAAAAACTGCACAGGTAGAGCACATACAAAACTCACGTCCACATTGCTTCAAAATTACATAAAATACCTTTCTCAATGCCATTACATGCTAAAAGTAAGAAACAGACAGACACTTCAGTAAGTATGAGATGTTATTTCAGCACTTCTTAAAATCTGAAAACGATGCTATGAAAGGTATTCTTAAACATTTAAAGAGATTCAGGAGTTTTTCTAATTTCTAACTTACCTAAGTGCCTTTTAAGAGAACAGTAGAGGTTATTTGTTTTTTTAGAGTTAAGCAAACATTAGTCCCTGCATTTCATATACAATTGATTTCCATTATCTGTTGCTCTCTTAAGTAAAATATCTCCTGCTTATCTCAAACTTAGTCATATGTTGGTGTATTTTGAAAATGTACTTAGAGCGTTAAATAGAATTTCCTGTTAAGTTGAATGTTTTCTGGTGTCCTACAGACTTTGACTTACCCAGATGTAACTGTATATCTTTAAGTTCAAAATGAACACAATATTTTTCCCTTTGATGCAGTCCTTTTCTCTCTATCCAAAATGGCTCTCTTTAATTCACTATGTATTGTGCATATTTGAGGTGGGATTCATGCTCTTATATTGTACACTTTGCAAGTAGCAAACAACAGGGCCAAGATGGCCCTGTATTGCTCACCTGGCTACCATTGGCTACAATACAAGGTCAACATTAACAGAAAGGGTCAATTTTGACCAGGAGGTTGATCTTAGTAGAGGTCCAGTATATAATATTACAATCCAAATAATTATATTAGCTCTGGGCCTTGTGGTTCTAGATAAGGAAGTTTTTTGAAGTTTTCCCTATATATAAGCCTATTTTATATCAAGTGACCCTCACACTGGGTCAGTTTTCACCAAAGGGTCTTGAATTGAACAATTTTGGTAGAGGGCCTTGATGTCGTCTGAAGGAAATGGTGGATAGAAGGACAGAAATTTAACAGACGATGAGTGGTCCTTGTAGCTCAACAAAGTGTGAGCTAAAAAAAGGGTCTATGGATCTATTCAGCTTCAAAGTAGTAACTGTTATATGGCAAAAAAAGAGAGACTGAGATTTTCCGTGAGTTACTGTCATTGACAAAACTCATTGATCTTGGCGATGATAAACAGTGTACATCTTTCATTCAGGTCTAAGGTTTGCAAAATCAAGCTATGTGCAGTTTTTGCAATATATATAAGCAAATAAAAACACAGTAAGATAATCTAGTCTAGCCAAGGCTGAAAAATCCATGAATTGTTAAGTGTGAGTTATGAGAAATAGAATATAGTATAAAATAGTTTACTTTTAATTCAATTTAAGTTTTATTCTATTACAATGTGACTACCTAACCCCTCCCCTCTCTCACAAAACTGTGGATAGTAGATAGATTCTTTTTTTTATTGGCTTTAACACGGTCAAGCCAGGAATGAGGCACCAAATAATATGTCACTAACATTCACTTATCATCTTCATTAAATATCTGTTTACCAAGTTCCATGGCAATCCTTTAAAATCTTAGGTTTAGGTACTGTCTGAATTTGACCCTTTAGCTACGGTATGACCTTTATTTTTCCTAGATTTACTGTGTTATGAAATAAGCTAAAAGTACATTCACAGGTCAGTGCTTGAAATCGGACATTACATCATGTAGCTATGTTTTTTTACACCAATGGTTTGTATCTGTCACTGAGGAATTGATAAGTCATGCATATACATGTTTTTATCATGCATAAAGGAAGTGTAACTCTTTTAATAAGTGGGGCCATACGTTTCATCCGCGCCGGTAAATACCAATGTATACGCTGATTCAATTGTTTCATTTAGTTAGGCGATATCAAGTGCATTATCGGCAAACAGGGCTCAATATACTGGCATATGCCAGTGTTGATGAAACGAATAGCCCCGGCATTACCAATAAATTATGAAAATTAGTCTTGAAAAATATGTTAACATAAATATTTCATAAAAGCAGGTCTGAATAGGTGGAAAATAAAGAATATATTGATTTTGGTGCATTGATCAAAAACTTACAAGAACTATTTCCTGAAAATTAAACAAGTATTTGTATTAATATAGATACCACTGAGAGGACCCAAATCTGCAGATTTGATATCACTGCTGGGAACCAGACTGTATAGACTCAAAATCAGTAACAAGAAGGTCAGTTACTGGGAATACATCTGTTCACTAAATTTATTATACCTAATGAAATTAAATATATAACACACATTTTTTTATTTTTTTTTCGTGAAAATTGTAAAAGACTATCATGATAAAAGCCATTACAAAAACACTGTAGTTGCTTCTTTTAAAGATGTGATTATTAGGAAAAAATAACATGTGACACATTTAAATGGTATTGATGCAAGGTCACACAGAGGCTTTATATATTGTGATCAATCTCACACAGGCGCTTGACTTACCCCTTTACCAGATGGTAACCTTTTACCATGACTGTCTAAATTTTCAGATGAAAGGGGTGACTGGCCCCTTTGTACCTCGTGCAGGGAGGGTAAGAAGGGATTATTTACTCCCTCCAGTTCAGGAGGAAGTTTATTAGTAGGGATAATTCTCTGCAATCAAGATAGGATAATTTTTGCAACATTTAAATTATCTTGTTAACTGAGAAACATGAGCTAAGGCTCAGCAATTTCTATCTTACATCAAATATGTTTAAAACCCTTACACACCATTTGAAATAAAAAATTAAAGCGTTAGATCTGTAAAAGATTCTGAAGAGGAATTTTGTATTAAAGTTCCATGATCACTTTAAATTTATTCATTTATAGAATAATGATTTTACTGATACACTGATAACAATAATAATTGTATTTATGCATTTCATTTGTATTAATGTCACATTTTCATGCATAAGTGTTGACCCAAATTTTAAGTATTTTGTTTGCATTTTACCTTGAGAAAAAAAATGCTGCACTATATTTGTAACATGTTCTTTTGATTTCAAATGCAACCTTATATAGGAATATTCTTTGTTTTGTACAAATAAAGGTCAATTTTGCTGGTAAGATATAACAGCTATTAGTAATTGTTACATTCAAAGTGATCATGGTACTTTAACCATGCCTAAATAAAGGGAGGTAACAATGATATTAAAACAATCCTGTCAATATAAAATCTAGTTGCATATGATTTTGTCTTTAATATCTATAAACAGGAAACTGTTACCATCTTACATATTTATAACAGGCTAAATGAAACAGTTGAAAAGTCGTACCTTGGCCCAACTAACATCGGCAATTGATTTCCCGTCAGCCAGAGCTACCGCTTGCCGTGCAAAGGAGACATTCTTTAGTCCCAGCTCCAGTATATCTCGTGCTTGAAGTAGCTGGTTCCTGGGGTTTACATTGAGAAGTGAAGAGGAGAGCATAGACGTACGGCTGACGTGCTGGGAACCATCCTGCACCATACCAAGGTCCGACATGGAAGAATCTTTAACCGGTGACCGACCATCTGCTAGATGATATAGAGAATGATTTTATATTATACATCTGGAGTTACTGTTTACCTAAACATGTTTTGGCACTATATTCTTAATGTTTATGATACAAATTTGTCAGTGACTATCTTAAAATTCCTCAGAAAAACACAGTCTTTATGTTTGCAATACACTTTCTACAAACTGCTTAATCATGAATAAAAACACAAAACATAATATTCATGTACATTTCTGATTTACAGACAAGATTAAGGGCCAAAATACATAGTAGCATTCTTTTCATATATTTTCAGTTTCTTTAAACTTTCACTGATCATAAATAGCAAACAAAACTTTGTTACTTTGTTACTGTGTCTTCTTTTAAAGGGAAGATTAACAACAAATTCGTAAGCTTTTAAAAGTATTATGCCAGAAGCAAATACTGCAATGGTCAGACTCAGAAATACAGTTAATGGGATGAAATTTGAACTTATTGAATTCCTTGTTGGTCAAAAGTCAAAAGTTAATGGAGGTTATGACAATCGCTTTCTTTCAAGTTTATCTAAAATCTCCTTTTCTGAAATGTTTGCAAGCCTTGAAGCTGTTGCCATTTTGTTTGATACTTTCATCTGCTGAAATACTCTAAAAGGACCGGAGAACTGTAAAGAATGGTCTTATGAACTGTAAAGACCGGTCCTGTAGCAAAACTTTATGACCAGCCATTTAGTTAGCAATTACTATATGTCCTGACTACTCAAAATACCTGTGTCAAGGGTCACAGACTGTGGGCTAGTGGCACTCTCATCTCTCTGTAGGGATGGAGATCTTTTCCAGTTATAAAACACTTTTCTAGCTGTTTGTTAGTAGTTAAACACAAAACATAAAAGGATTAGTAAAGGCTCTGCATACAAGCTTCAATGTGTGCCATTTATTGAATCTGTCTGCATTGAGCTGTCATTCAACAAAATATCAGTAAATATATTAAGGAAGTGTGTATATAAAGGGAGACAATTTAATTCAAGACTTCTAGACTCATTATCAGTTTCAAATTACTCAGATATAATAATAAAATGACTGCTTGTTAATGATAGACTTATGTTCTATTTCTCAAAAGCATTGATTTATATATTCATGTAGTAAATGTTGTCAGAAAGCATTTGTTGTTGTTTTTGTTGCAGTAAGAGGCTGAAAGGCATGTTCTTTTTCTTCTTTTTTTACGAGAATTTTCAAAATACATGTGTGAGGTATGTACCCCTATTGGGGTGCATGTAATCAACATCCACAATATGCAAACATTGCGAATACATGTATGGTTGAACCAGTTTTTGCTACCAAGTTTCAATTTTGTGTGAAACTTTGTACAGTCAGTTGTCTTTAACAATAACAACAGATGATAAATGACAACATGTTGTAAGAGATTAAATTGTCACAGACATTTGTATTCAGCTAGCTACAAACAACTTTAACACTGTCTGCATACAGAAAGAATGGCACACATTGTTCTGGAAATAAATGATTAGTGCAAAAAGGATAAAATGGTAAAAATAGCAGCAAAGTTCTTAAAGTGCAGTATTGGTAACCTGTATCTACACAAGAAGCCTCTCTACCCTGCCTCATGTTTCAGAGAAAGAAAGTAAGCCATCATTTTTTCAAGTTAAAAAAAATGCTCTTTTCCATTATTCATAAACTAAAGATGTCTAACAAAACTCAGTGCATCATATTTGCTTCTCAGATGGTTATAATGTCTTGTACGAGTATTAAAGAAAGCAGTTTCTTCGAAACATATTTTTTTGTAACTATTCTATTAAGCAAAGTGATTTTTTTACTATGAATAATCCATATAAAGGGTTTTTGACTCTCATATTTACAAGCATGATTTTGTTCAACTTGGTCATAGGATAGAAAGAAATGTTTTCTTTTAAACATTTTGAACCTGTTTGAGGCAGAGTGTTTAAAGACTTCCTAAACTAAAAAGCAGTATGATCTGTTAGTGGTCACCACAATGAAACAGCTATCTATCTAAAGCAGACAACTGGTCAATTTTATAGGATGTGAATTTTACATGTATGTTGAACAGCCATCCACTCTAAGTGGATACTTATACAAGAGCATCCCTTGGTAGACTGCTTAATACTGATTTCACTGTATTTTCTCTAGTTCTAGCCACACACTACTATCTGTAAAACATTATTAAAAATTCTTAAAGTTGCAGTTCAAAGCATACACACATACATGTATTACCCACAACACACATGTCACTGATTATATACCTTCTATCTGGTCAAGGTGTGCACTGCTCTCCAGTACGAGCCCCAGCCTAAGTACGACCTCTGCAGTCAGGGCGGGGTCCACACTGCTGATACCACACCAGCACAGTAACTGATGAACCACATCCAGTATGTATACCCACTGTAATTATATTGTATCAAAATATTCAAAATCTGCTGCAACCTATCTTCCTGAGTACAGTCAACTTTGTGATTAAAGACAACCTCCAAATAAGGACCACCCCATGTATAAAGACCAGCAGGGAGAAAGCCTTGCACTTTTAAACTATCGTTGAAACACCAGTGAATGAAAATAATTTCCTTGGACCCTCATGGTCTTTTTTCACAGATTTAAATAACTGTAACAGGAGAACAGTTCTAGGATTACAACAAAACTGTTGTTAGTCTTTCTTTAGGTTACTGCAGCTTTGCAGTTTGCCATCAATTTGATTCTAGTAAAACTGCAGTCCTGTAACAGTCGTAAATTTTGGACTTTAAAAATAATTCATATTTACTTTTCCTTTGAAAATACATTTGAAGAACCAGCAAATAACTTTGATATAAAAAGCAATCTGACTCCGCAGAATTTGAGATAAGAGTCCATGGTTTATCTTTTAACTTTGTGCATAATTTTTGACACTTTATCAAATTCAGTAGATTAACTACTAACTATAACTTTATCCATTCATTATTTCATATATTTAAGCTTACTTGCCTATATCAACAATATCAAAAGACTGAAAAAGCAAACTCTGATACTGAACAGCTGATGCTCGCATGAAGTAAGTTCAAACATTTTGAATCTAAGCTTACCTTAGTTGGGTTCTCCATCTTGCTCAAGTATTTTGGGTTATCTACAGACCCAGTCTGGTATTTCTGGAACACTGCCTTACATTTGTTCCACAGAAACAAAGCTGCATCCACAATAACATCAACCTCAATTGTCTCTGGCTGTACAGAAAAAACAACAGGATTTTTCATCTTTTTAACATTGACAAGGCACAATCCCTTTCTGTTTTCAGGGTAACTTTAACATTGACAAGGCACAATCACTTTCTGTTTTCAGAGTAATTTAACATTGACAAGGCACAATCACTTTCTGTCTTAAGGGTAACTTTAACATTGACAAGGCACAACCACTTTCTGTTTTCAGGATAACTTTAACATTGACAAGGCACAATCAATTTCTGTCTTGAGGGTAACTTTAACATTGACAGGGCACAATCACTTTCTGTCTTCAGGGTAACAGTTAACTGTCAGTTTACCTATAAGTTAGTACCATTGTTCCTTGGCAGAACCAGTACTAGAACCCTATCCTCTGTAACTTTCTCACATAAAAAGCATGGTTGGTAATAAGACTCAGACCCATGACCTTCAATCTCTGAGAAGTTATAGTGATTTTAAACCAATGACTCTAACCACTCGGCCATTGAAGCAGTTCGAGTTTTGCAGACCATTTTAACAACCCATAGTTCATTCTGAAGTATTCATTGAATTTTATTTGCAAAAGTGCCGAATAAACAAACTTGACCAAAATATAGAAATGCTGTAAAAATGTACGCAGACTTACCGAGAATGGTCCCATGACGACAGACATAAGTGTGTCTGCCAGCTGTATCAGCTCATCATTCAGGTTTACCGATCTAGTTGACTGGGCTGAAAATAGTTTAATATCATCACTATAATACATATTCTACTGCAATTTGAGTACAACATAAACAACCAGTAAGATAGATTAGGTAAACTTTACAGACAATTTTAAGAAAACAAGAACAAATATCTGTAATTTTCTGTTTTTGAATCAGTCATTCTAATTTTTACATCAAATTTTCTGTACACAATTTTGAGACTTACTTCAGGATTTTTAACTTTAAATGCAACAAAATACAGGTTATGTCTCACCAAGTACAGAGAGAGCAAGTACAGGAAAGTACAGAGTTAGTACAGGAAAGAACACACAGAGCAAGTACAGGGAAGTACAGAGCAAGTACAGGAAAGTACAGACAGAGCAACTGGAGGAAAGTACAGAACAAGTACAGGAAAGTACAGACAGAGCAACTACAGGAAAGTACAGACAGAGCAAGTACAGGAAAGTACAGACAGATCAAGTACAGGAAAGTACAGACAGAGCAACTATAGGAAAGTGCAGAGCAAGTACAGAAAAGTACAGACAGAGCAAGTACAGGAAAGTACAGAGCAAGTACAGGAAAGTACAGACAGATCAAGTACAGGAAAGTACAGACAGAGCAACTACAGGAAAGTACAGAGCAAGTACAGACAGATCAACTACAGGAAAGTACAGAGCAAGTACAGAGTAAGTACAGGAAAGTACAGACAGAGCAAGTTCAGGAAATATCTCACCAAGTACAGAAGGAGCCATTTCAGGGTCAACCTGATCCTCGTCAACCATTGACAGCACTGTACGTCTCGTCTTCTTTGTGTTCATCACTTTTTCCATCGCCGACAGAATCTGCAGACACTTCTCATCCCATGCATATTTATCATCACTGATGACCTGTAACACATAACAAACTGAGTAGTTTTGTCAAGATGGTGGTTTTTAAATAGAAAGAATAATTTTCCATACAGCACACATAGGAAAAAATATGGTAAAATGAGCATACTGTATAAATGACAAGTAAGGGTAGGTAGTTTTCTGAAACAGACTTTTTTATCTTTAAATATGAGTCCTCCACTGGGAAAATCAATTCTCCTCTTTTAAATACCAGTACATTATTTTACGACTACATGAAGAAATAAACTATTAACACTGCATATGTCTTGACTTATTTAATTTAACCCAAACTTGGTTATACACAGCAAAATAATATGAAATATAAAAGTAGTTAAATGTGGCAGTTCCAACCACGGGAAGGCCAGGCAGGCACCTGCTTAAAAATTAGTGACTTATAGTTTACTGTATTAACCACTGTACTGTATTAACCACCAATAGCTCCTGGCATCTTTACAAGGGTTGATTTACAAGATGATAGCCACGGATTACGAAGATATGAATTTTGTCTTTTCTAAGAAATGTGTTCTTACTTCGGTTATCTTGGACAACGATAAAAACTGCAGTATGCCGAATGGCATATAAATACCGAATTAAGCGGAAAGTACCGGAATGAACAATAACAACACTTCATTGTGAAAATAAATGATATTATTTTTAAGGAGAAAATAATATGTTTAAAAACAATTAACATATAAAACATCTGTTTTTCAAAAGCAATGCCATATTTTGAAGTTGACTTTTTTATCTTTCAATTTGTTCATTATTGTTCTGCACAGAGGCCCCTCTTTGCAAAACACGTACCAGTAGAAAGGGACCACTGTCCACAATGACCAGTGCACACATGTGCAAGTTGATTAGGGTCTATACTTATTAAAGAAGATAAAAATATCAGCAATTTACATGAAATGTGAAAAGAAACACTCATTTTGGTGACATGTACACTTACCCTGAGATATGTGAGGACAGTATCACTGAGAACTTCAAACACTTCCCACTGTTCAAAGCTGAATGCATACTTCACAATCTTAATGGCACCTTCTACAGTCACTCCATCTTCACCTGATTCACAAACATTATTCATAAGTTCAATCTACTGTCAAAACTGTGAAAAGTAGCTAGTGAGAGACACACAAAAAAAAGATTTAAAATAGGTTTATCTAGAACTGACAACTTGAGTAGCTTTAAGAGCTTAAGCTTAAGCCAAGTGCATCCTGAATTAAAGGGACCCCTTTAACAGAAAGTCATAGTTATCCATTTTTGTTTTATGTGGGGAAGTATCTTCCCTGAAGTATAATCAGGAATTATAGTACAAGTAGACAAACTGTCACATTTTATATACGCTGTAAATGACTGATCACCTAACACATATCATTAGTACCTACCTTTAGAAGCCATTTCCATGAGAGATTTGCCAGGTACAATACCAGCAAGTCCTGCCACACCAACTGGGCTTGTTGGTTTGGGCAGAGATCCCCTGATGCCTCCTCCACCTGATAAATTATAAATATATCTTTAAAAAATCATAAAACTTTAACAAAAATGTGAGAATTTCAAGACATTTCATTCTTAATTTTAGCACTACAAAATTAATAAAGATGCATAAAGTGTGTTTAAGAACATATTTATGTCAATATAAACAGGCACATAAATATTAGTAAAGCTGAATCTCAAATTGAAACACTAACTTTGAGTTTTAACTCATTTCTAAGCAAAGTTCTTTAAACATGTATAACTTCATTTACCCGCAAGTATTTCTTGTGCAGCCATGAAAAGTTCCGCGTACACGTCCAGTATCTCTACCTCAGAATCTGGAGCCGGTGGAGACGTGATAAGGATTCTCCTGTTTGTGTCATTCAGGGCTTCTAGTATACACAGCAACTGGGTGGAGCTACCCTCGAACATGTCATGTAGCAACTTCTCGCTGGGAGTGCGGGGCCACTGCAGCTGTTTAACAATCATCAAATTATTACAGTACATTGGATGAAAGAAACAAAATATAAATATGTTTGAATCAGTGCTAGTTAATTTAATCTGGCTGGAAAATACATTTGTATCAAAGTAAAGTTGGTCACCCTAGATTCCTGCCATTGAATCAATCTGATGATTATTTTGTTTTATTGATTAAATTCTATATAAATGATGTTTAATAAAGTCTTACAATAAGTTATTAAGTTTGTTTGATCATATTGAAGCTTCACATTAGAATATTATCAAAAGTATATTAGTGACACATAGAAGTACAGTAAACTCCATATATATCGACTCCGGATATAACGTAACTTCGGATATAACGAACAGTTTTTTTGGGCCCGATTTTTTCCCTTCTTTG
>JAUMHA010411268.1:0-10749 GCA_032359765.1 Saxidomus gigantea
ATAAGCGATTCTGTATTAAATTGTACGGACTACAACATGGGAATAATTTTTTTTTTGACTTTCGGTTCCCTTTAAGTAAATGTTTTAAAGACAAACTCCAGATATGTCAACATAAAATTGTCAGATTTATAAATGATATGGGTCCAAGGGAAAGTGTCAATTGTTAAACTCTTGCTGATATGTCTCTTTTGAATATTGAAGATAGAAACAAGCAGCTTCGTTTGAACCATGTATTTAAAATTGTAAATAGTACAGGACCTTATTATATGAAAGAAAGTTTTATGTTTACAAGAGATTTACCATTTTATCTTATCATTTTACCCGCTCTAAATAATATAATTTTCTTGTTCCAAAATCTAATGGAAAGAAAATATAACTTTTTATTACTCTGCAATTAATGATTGGAATTCACTGCTTGTGCGAATAAAACATTTGACTAACATTGTACAGTTCAAGAAAGCGGTTAAATGCCATTTGTTAGATGTGGCTAATATTTCTTAAGTTACGTGGTTTATCTATTCATGATAGACTAAACAATACTTGTTTTAATTCTAATGCACTTTATATCAAATGAAATATAATTGTTTATAGAGCATAGAAACATGTTATAATGTACAGTTATCTTAATTTTCCATTTTCATGTGAACTTCCAAAAACCAAAGTCTTTTTTTTTTTTTTTTTATTATCTATAAGGTATTTAACAGGACCCCATTGGATATAAGCTTTAGGGCTTTATGGGCCATCCTAGGATTAATACACAATTATTTTAGCTAACTGCTCTTTCGAGTAGTTTCTTATATATTAGTTTACTTATGTTTTTATTACTTAGTTCATGAACAACTATAAACAAATTTGAAAAAGAATTAAACAAAATGGTTTCTAGATTTAGAACAAAAAGATGCACTTCATGTAAGTGTAAGAAATGTATTAATATTTTGAAGTTATTTTTGAAGCAATAAAATATGCTTCAAAATAATTAGGCAGAAATAATCAATGTATGGTTCTGTTTACTATAAAGGCATACACACGTGTCCATACTAGAGTGAACAAAACAGGTACTATATGTTGCCATAAATACTAATTGCTAAGTATTGCTAAAACAGCCAGCACTTATTAATCATCAATTCTAGTTTCAATTTAATATCTACTTCTTGGATTATATTTAAGGCATTATAAATACTAGTATGTTTCAAAACAAAATTAAAGCAGAATAAGATTATCACAATATCCATTGTATACAAATACAATTTCTGGTATTGACACTGTCTGAATTGTTGTCATTGTAGTAATTTCAATTTTCCTTTAGAACTTTGGCTAGTTGTAAAATGGTACAGATTATCCGCAACTCCATGATCATTATATCTACTCTATTTAAAACTCCTGTATAATAGAAGCAATATCTTGTAAGAACCGGACTCTTCCCATCACACCTGAAATTAATGTTTTCTTTAAATGAATGAAATATTGGCACTTTCTAGTTTTATGTATGACATACTAATCTGACTGTGATTTAAAGCATTGGGACATGTATATGTCCTCAAAGAATATTTCAAACTCCAGAAGTTAACAAACATATAAGCCTGACTTTTGAGTATTTCCATAGAAAATGTCAAATTCAGAGTAGATTTGAGTTACTTTTACTCCCTATCCTTTAGTTAAATGTAAATAATGATGTAGATTTATTCAGAGTACATGTACCTTTCAAAGACCAGTTTGAAGAAAATTAGGTGTACCCAGCTTCCATGTGGCTTTAAATCTGTACTTTACATCTAGGCATGACACATTCATGCTTTTCATGGACCTCGACATGTCATACCTGCCAAGGAACATTATCTTTTGTTACTTGATAAGTTTGTTTTTAATATGAAGAAACAATATTAATTATCACAATTATATAAAATATAAAAAACGGCAGTTAGTTTATATATTTTTTTATTAATATTACATACCAAATGACAATTTTTCATTTTGCCCCTATGGAATTGTCCATACGAAGTAACAGTTTGCCCTGGAAATGGTCAAGAGTAATGGATGGGTAATATCACATTTTTTGTTTTGCTCCTTTCCAACACTTTACATCTTTTCTTCAATCAATGAATACAGCACGAAATCTGCAACTATGGAAAAGTATGTTATGTAGCTGTTTATGACCATTTATCATTTTGACATTTTAAAAATGAATTATCAAACTATCCTGTAAATATACCTAATGAAAACGGATAATACTAATGAACAAAATGTGAGTGCAATCAATTTATGTTAGTCTACATACTTCAGATCTTTAAGTTTCATGGTACACTAGATGAATATAACTTAGAGAAAAGAGTGTTGTTTTACATTTGGTAAATTTAGTTGAAATACACTGTCACAGCAATTTTCTTGATATATGTACAACTTATGCCGAAATGTCTCTACCGTATGTCACATCATGCAATCAAGAAAACTTGGACATTGTTGGAGTTTCAGTAAGGACCACCCTTTAAATGTATTGATAAAGATAAAACAAACAGTGCAATATGATGAATGCGGGTCAGTGAACATTTAGTACTTGATGATTTATTTTATCATTTAAGATTCATCATAACAATCATTAACTGTATTGCAATTATCATACACATACAAAATAAAGTTTTAAATGCCTACCTTGATTATATCTTGAGTCTTTCTTGAGTATGGTATGGTTAAAGCTCTGCTAGGCTTATCCAAACAATACTGGAGAATACCATCCTGGCTGCATGGAGTCTGCACTGAATAAAGGAGTGTAATAATATGCTGATTGTAGCCTCTTATCCCAATAAAACAATTTAAACTTTGAAAACACAGAAGAAATGAAGTATATACATATTTACATTTCATGTTTGGAACGATTACTCATGTCACATAATCCTTGATTTTAATTTACAGTAAATATACACTGTCTATGCATAGACAGAAGCTGTTTACCACACTAATCTTAAAAATATTTCGTCAACAGTATTATGCACTAGTCATATTGTTTGTACAAGCAGTCAAAACAAGCTGTCATGGATACAGTTACTACGCACATCCAAAAACTTAGATAAATTATCATGCCAACACACACATCATGCAGATATATTATATGAGAAATATTTCCTAACATAACTTTTGTCAGGAAATAATTCAAGTGTCAAAGCTTATATGAGAGAATAATTCATGCCTGCACCAGGATTCAGCCTGTTTATTTTCCAGATTCATTAAATAATGCCACTAATAAGTTTGGCCATCTGCGCGACTGTACAAAGTGGTTACGATTACGTCACACTTCCCCACCCACTCCCGGTCAATTTGATACAACATTTCTTTTAAAACACATTCTGTACTAGGGTCAGGGGGCCTCTTTAAGTAATAACATCAATTCTTACTGCACTTAACTGAACACACACTCAGATAGCATGCATCTTAGTATGAATTGTTTGTAAACAGACAAACTCGGTACAATTACATTTACAAGGTTACTGTCCTACTTCTACTTTCGGTTTGAAGTTTCCACAATTATTATGGGTTTTATGTGCAGACTGACCAAAACAGTAATGCACAAGCTTGAACAAAGGAACAAGAACTCATGTTGTTAAATTTCTTTCCCGATTGAGCCGAACAGATACAAAAATAATCCAAAACCATCCCAAAGTATAAAACTTATTTGACATTGATACGTGTAGTCACCTGGTGGATACTGATTTATTATCGGCCTTTATACGACAAAATAAAAGGTTTTTTTAAAGAAATAAAGATACTTTATCAAGACCTTTATACTTACTTAGTATGTTAGTGCTCCATTTTGTCAACAAAACATCAAAAAGACACGTTTGAAGGTAGATGTGCATACACATTTAACCTGTGCTTCATATCATATGTTTACATGCTGTCATAGAAACGGTGTACACTTATTTTTTTCTCCGTGCATTATGTGAACAAAACTCGCATTTTTAAAAAATTCAGATTTTTTTAGGCATGGCAGAATCAGACTGAAGAATATTCTGTGTAAAAATATAGATTGTCGAGGACTGTGCTCATCCTTAAATTTCCATTCAAAGTTACGAAAACTTAAAATCACACAAATTCCGCGACGGTGGGTGTCTAATTCAACTGTCAGCGTCTTTGATATATAATGAGTCAAGCTAAAAATTGTATCTGTGTGTGGTTTGACACTTGGTTTACATGTACATTATACGAAAAATAATTTTAATATTTTCTTAAATATTGGGCCTGTTCTATAGTAGGCGAACCAAGCCATTTGTCTCCAAAAGTAATCAAATGATAAAAATGTATCTATCGCGACATGTGTATCAGGAAAACGAACTTTATCCTTATTTTCTTTTGAAAATGCTACTCGAATTATTGACCGTTATTCACAAGCCGAAAAAGTATAAATACTCTACACTTATTATTTACATTAATTTGGAGCTAACAATGTTGATTATTTTTATTATTATGTTGATAGATATGAATTATACACGTAGAGCCTTCTTTAATTATTTACCATTCAAGAAAAACTATATTATTGTCTATTCTCATTCTCACTATATAGGTCCGTCAATAAATGATGAAATTCGTATTAAAAGTCATCAAAAAGTTGTTTTCGGTCTGCATATACTGTTTTTTTAGGTCCTTTTCAGACTTGTTTAGGGTTATTCAATCTTTTTCGATTGTTTTTGGTAATTCTATGCACCCTGTATTAGTTTTCATCACTTCTATGAACCCTGTATTATCCAATTAGAAGGTGCCTTACAGCGTAAATTTCTCATTTTAAAAAAGTGATACATTCTACTCGTACTTTCACTGGCGGTTGAAGAGTTTCAAACTTCCGGTCAAAAGCGTAGGAAAATGCCTTTTGCTAGCTTTGCAAATGTAAGAGTATATTAGCATGGACTGAAGCGTGTTGTATTCGGACGGAATCCATACATAGAGGCAAATTATTGTTAATTGTATATTCTGAATCACATAAATGTGTTACATAACAGCGTGAGATGTTATCACATATAGAAAACACCATTTAAATCAGAACACACAATACAAGTACAGAAGTTGACAATATAAACAGTACTGTGAAAATGTACAATAGAACATCCCCGAGTCGATCTACAGCCATTTGTATATCCATCGTTTTCCTCGACTCCACTTCCCGTTGTAATTCTGAATCCACATTGTTCCCATGCTGTTCTTTTGATCTGCTTCTTTTGACAGTTTCCTCCATGCAGTCCATAACTGGAGTTGTATGTGTCTTGGAAATGAAATAGCAATGCGAAAGCAGTTTAGCAATGAGCGGTAAATCAGTCGTTTTCTTGGTGCTTGACATATTCACCAGCATTATCGAAATGGCCGTGATGACTACAGCCATTATCAGCTGATAAATAACGTATACGTGAAGGTAAGGTACATGGTTTGATACCTTAGGCATGGACTCGTTGATTCCATTAAACAAAACAAAGAAAGACAGAAGCAACGCAATGTTGTAACTTAGACGCTCACCACAAGCAGGTGGTACCTTGAAACTTAACACTGTCATGAATGACAAAAGAGCAACGGGTATAATAACGTTTAGGTTGTAGAATACTGAGTTACGTGCCATCGTCAAGTATATTTCAAGAAACGTCATGCCATTATAAATCGATGTGCTCTGTACCTTTGTGTTTTTTAAGTTCCATTCACCATTTTCTTCGTATAACAGCGTTACAACCTCGTCATACGCGGCAATTATAGACATTTCACTGTCTGAACCAAACTTCCCAATTTGAAGCTTACAGGTCTGGATGTCAAACGGATACTTGCTTATATCTATATGACAGGATGTACGAACGGTTCCTCCTGTATACCAGGTAGCGTCTCCATTGCTTTTCACTTCAACCTGTCCACCTTCGCTTTCCACCAATATCAACATATTTTCCACAGAATTTCCTAAAGTGAGATCAGGTTTCCACGAGTCCCTTGGTGAAATATTTACTGTTGTTATTCCGCCATATTCTGATTCGTTCCATGTTAACGTTTCATATTTCCATCTGCATGCTATGGCAACCGTAGATTTTAGAAGTTGTTCTTTTTCATTCAATCCTAAAATGGCCATTAAATTTACTTGTATGTCCACAACTATAGGCTTCGACTGATTAAAAACTGGTCGGATTTTATCATCCATATTTATCAGAAGGTATTTATGAAGGCGTCTTTGATCCGCGAATGTACTTCCCTTCACATATGATGGAAAAAGTAATGTAACTAAAATAAAAATTGCGTGTCGAATCATAATATTACAGTATATTTTTTAAATAATTGCAGACACCCTCGGTTGCAACGCTTAATACGAATAAAAACTTATATTATCACATACATTTGAAATGGACCTGTTGTTATGGCGTGTAAAATAATACATTTAATCGGTAGCTGAAACATTATCGTCAGAGCTTTTTATGAAAAAAGCCGTCTGGTTGTGTCAATATTAATTGTTAGATCAAATAACGAATTAAACAGCACCATTTTAGACATCTTGATTGAAATACCGTAAACTTACTGTGCTCTAATATTTTTCGTGAAAGTAGAGACGAAACCCAGCTGCATGGTTGTCCATTATTGAATGTACTTATGTGTATAATTCAACGATCCATAGACACAAAATGTTTGATGCTGGTTGTCTAGGATTATATGACACATTAAGGGTACGGTAGACACGGTCTAGAACGCTTACAAAACTATCAAAACTATACAATGGTGATGGCGCATTTCTGGGTCACCTAAGAACAAGGTCTTATACTGTTTTATTGTGTTTCTACAATTTGTTGTTTTACAATTTGACCTCTTATTTTTGTTGGCATTATTCTTGTCATCCTTATTAAAATATAAGTATGCCCGAACACTCATATATCTACAAAAATGATCATAAAAACTCGCCCTAAAAATCAGGAGACAAATTAGCATTTTGGTTTGTTATAACACTTATTACACACTCAGTGTATTATAGCGTGGATTGCAAAGGTCTGCATATCCTTACACTCATCATGCTTTTTTATCCAAAGCAAAGTGCGTTGGTAATTTTTCTGCGAAAATACATATTTCTTCTAAAGTTCGTATCCAAAGGGTAAAACCAACAAATAATAAAACTGTCGAAAGAGTAGTGTTTACAGTATCATTTTTTTTAATCTGAAAGGTGATATTTGTATCTGACGATTGAAAAGTCAATTAAACAGTCACGGCATGTGTCTTTGAAATGTTGTTTGATCGTTTTAGCCTATTTCCGATTGCAGACAAAAATAATCTACCATTTATTCTTCTAGTGGCGGATCATGTCGGATTGCATTTGAGCCTGTTGGTTAACAAAATGGATTTTACAGTTTCATTTCCACACGAAACAATGAGTCCAAACATTTTGCCAATTTGTCTGTTTGAAACACACTTAAAATGTCAAAACTATGATTGACCATTGATAGCAGTGAAGTTTTACTTTTAAAAGTGTAACCACTTCAAATTCAGAATGAGGATAATGCGAATCAACAAAGCAGCCACACGGTGTATGAAACCTTCGAAATGAGGAATTCTGCGGTTTTCTTTCCAAATATTAAGAATACATTTTTACGTTTCACAATGTGTTTTCTCGTCCCCTAATTGACTAAAAATGTTGTTATAAAATTCACTAGATTACTTCATATCATTATATAAACTTTAACTGCAGTCATGTAAAAGTGTTGCCGGACATGCCTAAAATTATTTCACGTTTTTTAAGTACAGCGGTTATCAGTATCACAGTATATAATTTAATTACGAAACTGTCAACACGGTCTGTTGTAACAAAAGGCTCAAATGTTTGAGTCTCAGTTCAGCTGCTCTTGATCATCTATAAGGATATGTCTTGTTCAATTTTGAAATATTCAAATATAATAAATTACTTTGACAACTTAATTGGAAGAGGTTGCCATGGCTAATATGGAAGATGGTAACGTATTGTCACATCCAGCCAATACAATATGATGTCTGAAAATCTAAATTTGGTATTGTCGATAATGTGAAGTGGATTTCTACAATTTTTGATGAGGAAAACATTGCAACGTAAACAAAATGAGGTGTGTTAGAAAAGACACAGGGCTTTTAATAACCTGATGAATTAAGGTTTTCTTTGAATTTTACATAATGATTATAATTAGGCCGAGTTGCAAAACATGTTTTTACGGAATGTTTCAGCATACAGAGCAACCTTTATAACGCTTTTTTCTATAAATGGTTTAAGCAGCAGTTACTCCTTTCAGAAATAATTAAATTGATTTAATTATGTTATACAAAAGCAAAATTAAATAATTACGGAGAGGGGACTGTAACAGGGAATTACAACGTTCATGTTTACACAAGCGAAAATTCAATGAAAATCTAATATGAAAGAAAAGGCCATGATTGCCAATATCATTCACCTGCGCATCTCTTCTCCAAAAAAAGGTGAAAACGTCATGTCATTCTTAAAGTCAGCAATTTCGATACCTTCTTGCTTAACTGTACACACAGTCCAAATATGATTACTCTAGCTTTAAAAAACAAAAATGTAGGTCTAAAGGTGACCTAGTTTATTACTCAATGTGACCCAGTCTCACATTTAGCCAAGATCACATCAAGACAAATATTCTGAACACTTTTCAAGATGACTTGATACAAAATGTGGCTTCTGGAGTGTTCACTAGGTTTTTCGATGATATGACATGGTGACCTTGTTTTTGATCCAAATGGAACCAGCTTGCACCGACCTAGAATTCATCAAAATAGACATAATGCACAAGTTTCAACATAATTGGACATAAATGAGCGTGTCGTCTAAGTCTTCTAGCATGTTCACAAGGTGTATCTATGATTTGATCGGGTGACCTTTTTTTGCCATCCGTCACCTAGTTGCACACTTGACCTAGAAGTAATCAAGAAAAATAAGTCCCTTGCGGATATGGGTCAAGTATGGACTTCGTATACGAATTTATGAAGGTATGTCTTTAAAATAGATACCACAGTGAATTTGAAAGTGTCCAGGAGTTGCATTGTGAAAGATCATGTGAGAGACTTAAGACATCATGGCCAGATATATAAACTCTGATTTCATATATTAGTGGTTTCTTTTCTCAATTTTGCCTTGAAAGAGAAATATAACATGATGTTTGCTCGGCTATGCGGAATATTCCAATAGAAGTCGGTTGTCGGTGCTTTTCCCGGCTTTGCGATTTGTCTTTTTTGCTTTCATTTAAGAAAACAAAAGCTTATATTTCCCAAATCTTATCTTTTATATTTTATCCCTCAAGTATCTGATAGACTACAAAATATTTCAGTGGTAAATATTAAAGTTAAGATACGAAACAATTTAGATCATATGTTGTCATCTGAGTTCTTGTATGACACAAAGTCAGGAAAGGCACAATCAAGACAACGAGCTCCGATGGGTATTCCGTCTGTAAGTGCAAGACATTACACAGATGTGAAGGTCACTGTTGTAGTATTGAAGTCAGTTCTCTGATTGAGTGGTTGCTAATGTTTTTAACTTCGGGGATTTAGTGTGTTTTAATGCTGCGTATCTTATCACTTAAGAAAAAGTAGTCACGTGTCATCAAATTCATATACCAACAAAAGAAGAGTTTTGACATTTAAAATACTGACAGACGACAACAAAACTAATTGGAAGCTGCGAGTTACATAGTGTTTACAGAATTAAATCGAATATTTGAAGTTTACACAGTCAATTTAATTGTCGCTTTAATTATTTTTGAAAATGCACGTTGATCGCATCGGTCTCATTCCGATTGTAGAGTAATATAAAATAATCTGATATTCATTCTTAATAGTGGTGGTACATCTCAGAGTGTAATTGTTTCAAGTGAAGCTTTTATGTTAGAAATTCAATTTTCAGTTGTGTGTCAACATGAAATAAAAAGTGCATGCATTCTACCAATTTTGTCATTCGAAATGCTTTTTAATGAAAACGATTGGAACATCACCATTTTGTAAAGCCGCTTCAGATTCAAGACTGGGCAGAAACATAATATCAAGAGTCTCGAGTAAAGGCTGAGAATGGAAAACGTAACAGTCTGAAGTGTACGTACATGCTGCGCATGGCCTTACACATGTTGTTTCGCATTCAACGTGATTAGTTTGTTCCGACCCTAGCCCGCTGAAACCCTCATCAGAAGTAAGGGGTTTGAAAGATTCGTGTCAAAATTGTGTCGGACATGCTACGAGTATTTGTAAAAAACCTTCATATTTTTGCGCTTTTGACACATGAGCGTGATTTGTAGATTCACATAAGCTAGGTTTACTTCGTAAATTTGAAAGTTCAAATGTTCACTAAAATAGCGGGTAATGATTAGATAGGAACCTATCATTGAACGAGTTTTCGTTTTCAAGTATGCAAAGCGTTACACCTAATATTTTCATTGTGTTTTTGTGCATGATTTTGAATTGGAATAAAGGCAAAGCCTCTGTTTATTTATCACGTCAGTTTCCTAGACAAATGAAATGGCCTTATGAGGTCTAGTTACAATAGCAGACAAAACAGCATAATTCTTTTAAACTAACTAGATATATACTCAGTTCCAAAAGAAAGTGTGCACTTAGGTTTTTGTTAATTTTATGTATTACTTGTAACAGAAATATTATGATGTTTGGCATCAAAATTTAGAGCAATTTATGCTCAATTACCTGTGCATGGACAGCACATTCAATCGATAGCAAAATTGTGTACATGTATAAAGGTAGTGTTCGAAATTCGAGACCGATACGTTT
>JAUMHA010411279.1:0-10749 GCA_032359765.1 Saxidomus gigantea
TAAAATGCCCAGTGCTCTACCAGCACTTAGTGAGACAGACTTAGCTGTTATATCAAAATTAAGATGTTCATCTAGTAAAATTCCTAGATATGTATAATTTTTAACAATAATCAAATTGTGTATTTAATATGCTTTTAATGCAATTTTTTAGCAAGTATTGTGGTTACTACATTGTAAATGTAAGAATAAGGTATGCATTTTCTCTTTCAATTCGAGTAAAGCGTAATGCAAATAAATCCCGCAGTCTTGCATTAGACTGAGCAAACTGTACATTAGAGCTGTACCACAAACACATAACATGTATTTATTTTAGTGACAGAAGGTGTATTTCACTTCATAAATAAAAAAATAAAAAAATAATTTCTGGATTAAATGGCTTAGTTTGGATTAAAAAAAACGAAAAAGAATAATATGTATTTTATATTATACTTTTTTAAAAGAACATGTCATGTATTAACGAAATATAATTTTTCATTTGTCACAAAATTATTTCATGTAAGAATTATTTTTTCAGCAAAATATGTTTTCGAGGAAACAAAATGATGCTAAATATGTCGTTGAAATCGCGTGTAAAACATTCAAGAAAAAATGTTTTTTATTTATAAAAAAAACAAATTCTTTTCGCTGTAAAAAATATACAATAAATTTTTTTTTTAATAAGCCAACAGCAGGAAATAAGTAATGTACCCAATACCTTTACAATCAATAAAATATAGTGTCTAACTATTTGACTAAATGTCTAGTCCAAAGATATCTTAATTACCAGACAGGATCTTATCAGATAAGGACAATAAAACACGTAGTTTTGACAATCTGCAGTTTAGAGGGGACACTTAAGACGCTTTATTAAAGCAAATAAGCTTACGTAAAGTGTATTGTATTTAAACCTGTTTTGCAGTCGCAACTGCAAGTTTAAACATTGAAATCTTTTGTTTGAAACGTTCCTGTTTTTATTCTTTATAGAAACTTGAGAATTTTTGTTGTCTGAAAGTAGTAGTATGATCCAGTTTCACTTACAACAATTAGATTCTTTATGACAGTAACTTGGAGAAAAAAGATATCACCTCGGAGATGAGGCCCCAGTTTGGGTGGTGAAATTAAAAAAAAAACTAGACCTATCACTAAATGTGATTAATGTCCCCGAAAGACCGCTTTATCAGCTGAAGAAGTTAGTAGTAACAGAAAACCTTGCAAAAAAAATAAAATAGAGACATGGTTCTTGGGAATAACTCTGTCATAGGACAAGGTAGAGTTATTGTTCTTGTACACTGTACTTCTTCTTATTGTGTTTGATCATTGTATGTTGTTGTATTTAATTCCAACCAGTAGATTCCAAGTTATGCTCCAGACAAGAAAAAGTAACAAAGGGCAATAACTCTGTAATTACTCAAAATATAGTTATGGTTCTTGTACACCGCACTTCCTTTTATTGCGCTTGACCTTTGTATGATGTATCAAATTCCAGCCATTAGTTTTCAAGTTATGCTCGGGACAAGGAAAAGTAACAAAGGACAATAACTCTGTAATTACTCAAGATATAGTTGTGATTCTTTATCACTGCATTTCCTCTCATTGTGCTTGACCACTGTATGAAGACAAGGAAAAGCAACAAAGGACAATAACTCTGTAATAAGTCAGAATGGAGTAATGGTTCTTGTGCACTACACTTCCTCTTAATGTGCTGGACCATTGTATGAGCTTGTATTGAATTCCAACCAGTAGTTTTCAAGTTATGCCCCGGACATGGAAAATGTAACGGACCGACCGACCGACCGACCGACCACCGGGTGACTCCTATATACCCCCTAAACTTCATTTCGGGGGTATAATAATCTTAAACAGACAAACCAATACACTTTCCAGTGGGGAGATATAAATTTACTGAATTTGATTGTTATGTCTATCAGCGGCAATGCTGGGTGCAGGGTATTCATAGAGTCTTCTTTAATCGGTAGATTCCGTGTCAATATAAGTGTGGAATTTGTGTTATGCCCGTTCCTTAGTTTACTATGCCGTTAACTGTTTTTTAAAGAGTATAAGTTCCATTTCCCTTTCATCGATGTGGCGCAGTGTGAATATTCTTTTTGGTTTTACGGGAGCAGTAATGTAATTTTTATTTATCTTTGGGGCAATTAGGATTTCTCCCCGGCTTAGATAGTTTCTACTTTCTTTTACTCCTATTTTAATGCTACCTGTTTCAATGGTTTTAAAGACAACAGGAGTCATTTTGCTTTTGAAAATCGAAAAGAGTAAATAGCCTTAAAATCTTTAAAAACAGACGACATTTTCTCCGCCACAAGTGTCTGGCGCTGTATCTGAGCCGGAAGCACAGTCGATGTTTTTCTAAAATAAAATGGAGATATTTCTGACCTTCATTCTTAAAAAGGTTTCAAATCTGAAATACTATGATAAGATATCGTGCAAATTTGTTTCAACAGACTGGTTATCTTTATCTTTATCTTTATCTTTTTTATTTTCTTTTTTCTTATTAAATCTTATTTTTATTTTATTTTTGTATTTATCAAATTTTATTTTTGGTATATATTTAATTTTTTTTTTTTTTTTATCTTATTATATATTTTTTAATTTAATTTAGTAGTATTTTATTTTCTGTTTTTTGTTATTTTTATGTTATTGTTATTTCTAATTTTTGTTATATATATTATTTATTAGATTTTATTTTTGGAACACTCTGAAACATCGCTTCATTAAAAAAACACAGACTTCGTCTATAGATTTAGAATAAAAAATGACCAAACGAGCGAATTATGGATGAAGATTAAGTGTGAAACACTTGTGTTGCGTGTTATTTTCCCTTTTTGACTAAATTCACTGGTGGAAGGAACATACATTTGACTCTTTTTTCTTATGCTAATGTCTTTTTCTATGCATTTTAAAATTGAAATTTTGAAATGCATAAAAAAAGACATAAGCAGAAAAAAGGTATGTTCCTTTTACCTGTGATTTAACTATATCATAAACATATTCTCATCCTACCCTTTTAAACAAACATAGCGCAAAATTTGATTAATATTCTTTCTCCTTTTTAACACTTCCGGTTTCAATGATTTTGAATCAACTGTTATGTTTGCTTTAAAAACGAGAAGAGTAAATAGTTTTCATATCCGTTAAAAACCATTTTCTCAAAGTTTTGTTATAGACTTATGACTTTCTCATCATGCGCGATGTTGCCCTTCATACCAAAACTGATTTGAACATCTATAAAGCTTCCCTTCCAACAGAAAACTGGCTTTTAAAATTTCAGACAAAATCTTATCATTACATAATCCAAACCCACTTCCACTAAATCTGCCAGGGTGGTAATCCAGCTTATCTTTTCCTCATTTGCATATGTACGCCATGGCCTAATTTGTATTCCCATTGTTAATAAAATTCAGAATACCGATTACGGATGATTCTGTAAGCTGAATTTCTTTATCTAGTGCATCGACAACCCATTCAGCATATTTACTTTCAGTTCAAGGCAATAGTTCAAGATCGTGTGCAATTTCTTGTAACGTAGTCCATTGTCACAACGATTTCTCTAAAGCGCGATGATTTTGGAATGTTCAATGGTCATCCTTGACAACTTCAGTAATAATTATTATCCAGGCCTATTCTAGAACAGATTTCAATATTTTCTCTCGACCTTTTTTCTTCGATAGTTCCGGAAATGTTCCCCTATTCTAAAGCACAGAAAGGGTCCGAATGATGTTGAACTGTTAAGTCTTCATTTTGTCGGTTGTGTATTGTAATGTACTTGTCCAAGAAAATTAAACACTGCTTGTAAAATTGTATAAACGTGAGAAAACGTGAAATATGATATAATTGTCATTGTCTTGATGTATACTTGAATCTGATCGAACCCGTCCAGACGGTCTTGACATATTCCGCTCGCAAGACTAGGAATACGAGAATAATCACATGGAAGAGAGTGCTGGTTTTGGTATGTAGTAGACACACTTGTCGGTTCAATTGCGTCCAAGCCAATGCACTTTCTCCTAAAATAAACAAATACGTTTCTAATAACGCTTACACATGAACTAACAGGTTCATATGAACGATTTCAATTTGGCCATGAGACTTTAAAATTGCACTTATTTATTAATTTAGTGGTTAAATCAATTTAAATAACTTATCTTACAAAATGCCTTTTCCGATTATAAAATTATTTGCAATTATGTATTTACTAACAAACAAAATAAAAAAAACGTTTTGTTTATTCCACCTTTAAAGTTTCTTTCGCTTGAATTTAAGCTTCATCCCGCCTTTCCCCCACCCCCACCCCCCAAAAAAAAATTCATGTCGTACGTATCTCAAATCAAAATACTATTGTTTTCCCCAATTATGAGTGTACGATTAAAATAAATATATAAAATAAAATTAAAATAAAAAGAAACTCTACATACATTTGCAAAATATAAAATCGTGTCGGTAAGCAAGGTTGACAAATTGAATACTGTGAGTAAATAACACTTCCTGCATGATTTGAATTCGTTTTTCATTGGATGACGTAACTGTTATCTAAGCTATCTTTGAAGGATTGACAAGGTAAACACAAGGCGATCTCTATGTACAAACATGGATTTTTTTTCAAGTCAAGATAAACGCTCAGCCTGGCATTACGCTGTCAAAATATGATGATGAATACATGAATAAATAAATATTCTCGGTGTTTTATCAAAATATAACGATGGGTTATACTCTGATAAACTCACTGTTCACTCAGTAAAATTGATCACAATCTTTTAATACCCGGATTAACGTCAAAAAGTATACCGAGCGTAATGAATGGCGATAACCAAATGACGTCATGTGTGGTATCCATTCTGATGATTTTACTGTAACGTACACAAACAAGCTAGAGGTGTAAACGTTAAACAAACAAAAAAAATGTTGGAAGACGATGCAATGTCACACATTAATTTCACTCACGAGCACCAAAAGTAGTTATTTTCACTCGTGACTGCGACACTCGTGAAAATATTACTTTTGATGTCCACTCGGTGAAATTATAACGTGAATATTACACCGAAACCAACAATTATCCTCTCATTTATCAATTTATAAAGTGTACATTTAAACGCAATTTCGCCATATGTTCATTAGTTGTGTGTCTTTCTATTGATTGCTATATACTTTTATCACTACACCTATAAGCATATATGCAATAAATCCAATCATAGACAATCAAGTTATAATCAAGGGAGACTATCTCATCATTGCGTGACTTCACGTATTAAAGAAAGAAATTCATATGAAATAATTTGATCCATCGGCTGTAGTTTGCCTTTGTCTTCCAGGACACTTGCAATTTAGATCTCATTACATTTTCTTCCTTAGACTGGTTCAAATCTCGTTATTTATTTGTGACTTCCGATACAGGATGAACATTCATACAAATTCATTTAATAATTGATTGCCTTGCATTTGCAAAAATATAGCAAATTAAAAAAAATGGTCAGAAACCGCAAGACTCGAAGCTTAGATATTTGGTATGTAGCATCACCTAGTTGTCCTCTACCTTTTCCAAGATTGTTTAATTTACACCCCTTGGGTCAATATTCGCCCCACCCGTGGGGTCATTTGATGATTTTATTATACATGTTTTAATTGAAATTGTACCATACGGAGACTATCATACTGATGTCTCGCCTGAAAACAAATTCGCATTCTCAGAAAGAAACCAAGATCAATCCCTGCAAAAATGACGTCCACGTGACGTCGCTGTACCGAAATGTAATGCCTTTGTGTTCATTCGCCAGCGTTGGGGGGGGGGGGGGGGGCGCACAAGGCACAAAGATTTTGTATTTTGATTGTTCAATCAAGACACACTTGATAACGTATTTTCGCCTTCGGATCTCTTTCAATTTTCCTAAGTGAAATTTTCTCAAAGCACCTCGCAATCAAATTGATTTATGCACCAACTAATGCAGTATTCCAAATCGAATCAGGAAGCGGATCAGGAAATCTTAATCTAGTAAAAGAACCTATTACTTTGATCTTTCTTTCCATTTGAAGCCGTAAAATCAATTTTATCAGATTTAACCTCTAAACTGTACGCTTTCAGACAGTGCCATATTACCTTTTAGAAGATCGTCATAATAACAAGGTACTAGGTACAAGCCTTTAGTATTTGTGATTATTATAAAGAATTTTATGTCGTCGGTGTGATAGCCCCCTACCTTTTTGATACTATGCACTCACCTTTATTTAATATGGGGACGTCTGGCGCAACGTCGACATTTACTCAAGCTTTTATCATTGGAAACAAATGACTTGTTATAAAACAACGAATATTAGGAGGTATATTGAAACCTGTAGGTTTGATAATGATTTTGCAGCAGTGTTGACCAGTGTGTATGATAATATATTAAATTTTTACCTCTTCTTCTATAATAAGACGTGTACACACAATGTGCTGAAATCGCGGAGTCAAACATAGAATGTAAATCATAAGAAGATGCTAAAGAAACTGCGTATTGCTTTGCTTAAAGACTAATATATTCCTCCAAAACGGAATAACCTTTGTCAATTTTCTCCGCCGCTCTAGACCAATTTAATTTTGTAAATGCTTATTAGTGAACACTAACCTATACAAAAAGCAAAATGTAGGATGTCAGAAAACATTTGTATTCTGCTCTTTATATCAAGAAGCTTTATACTGAATGTCAAAATATCGTTGGTGTGTACCAGAAATTTTGCTTTTCGGCTTGCGTTTAAAAGAAAGTAGTCCGTCATGTTGGTAATCAGGCTCGTAACTCGAGAAAATTCTGAAATATTTTACAAGTTTTATCGAATAAATTCAATGCACTTTTCATGATGCAGACTTGTTTAACATAAACCAGCAACTTAACAGTCGGGATGATCGTCAAGCAGGATATTTTATAACAATTGCTTCTGACATATTTTATTTGCATCTTTTTTGTCTAGAAATTACAACTGATGCAGACATATTGCCTTGGGTCTAAATTTTGCTAGCAGGTTATCTCAGTGCAGCAAATATTTTTCTGCAATGTTTAAGACGTAACTGTCGTCTTCATATCCGTTTCAGTAAATGGTTTTGTCTAAGCACAATTCCCGGGGAAATAAATAAATGTCATTTGCAGCTGTAGAAATCAATGGCAACAGCCTTGATCCAGTCAATATCGGTAAATCTAATTGAAAATGTTCTAAAATAGCAGTAGCTGGATTTTATTTTCAGACTAGAAATTTGAATTGCATAAACATAGTATCTACGCGTGTTTTCACTTTTCTGCATGAACGATGAAATCATGATTTTAAAGAATTTAACATTATATAACCGTATTAGTATACAAAATCCTTCTAATATCTAAATAGTTGTAATGTAATTAACATCACAGTAATGCAAATTAAGACTTTGAGCAATGTTAAGTTTCAATGTGATGTCTAGCTGCATGTTAGCATTTCTTGTAAATGGAACCATTCCAACGACAAGAAACAATTTAAAGTGCAAGCCAGGGAGAAAGAAATCAAGTCAAACATGCTGATATAAAGAAACACAAAGTAATCAAAAAGGGAATAAAGTTTCTGATAAGGAATTAAAATCAAACATGAATTCGGGCTGACATTGATCTGAAGAGTGTCATTCAGCATTATGTAATATTATATTTAATCTGTACCAGGATTGTAATGCATGTCATGTATCCATTAATCTGCATTATCTATGTCAAATAAACTCATCATTTATTTGCTAAAGACTCAGATTGTTTTCGATGCGATCAAACTGCATTGCGACGAAGATAAACAGTGTAAACCATCTGACCCAGAAAACATAAAACTGAAAAAAGCTGTGGACTTAAAAAAAGATATTTGAAAGTCTAAATCCGGAGGATCAGAGTAAGTTTGTTTAGCATCAGAAACAAACATGTAGGCTAGTTGTTGGTGTACATGTATATTTATTCCAATGACATTCGAGTAGTGCTACTTTTCGTTGTATAAAACTGTAAAAAAATGTTTAAGATAATTTGGTTTAAAGAGTATTTTAGTGATAAATCACATATAAGACATAGATCTACTATTACAAAACAGCATAAAGGATTGAGTAGAAAGCTCTAGGTATATTTATAAAACTCTCTTCTTTGGAAAGTGTTTGCTGCTTAAGATCATTTATTGATGAGTTTAAGATAAGTTAATTTCCTGTAAGATTTAACTCGTATTTTTATATCGAGCCTTCTTGTGAATAGCAGTCTACAGACACTGAAATGAAGTAAAAACTAGAAATTACTCTGAATAGCGAACAATAATTATGAGATTGTACTAAGTCAGTGATATACATGTACTCAGGGTCCGTATATTTATATACGGACCCTGATGTACTGTGCTTGTCGTGTCACAAGATTTTATGTAAACATTGAAGGGTTACACCTTAAATCACTGTAAGGTTTTAGCATTATAATCTTTGTTTTGATAACAAAACTTATCACAGTTAAGGTTTATACATATCACTAGCTGTCTCAATCTAATGCAGCAGCAAAGTCGGTGCACCTGAACAAATATTTGTCTCTCTACTAGAAACGATTATAGAACCTAGCAAGGAACTTGTAAATAGAAGTTATAGCTCAGTAATTCAACACATGAAACAGAGAAACAATTGCACATATATCAACGTGAGAACTGTACAAATATCTAAGGGATCAACTGCACTTATATCTAAGGCTCTAACTGCTTATTTATCAAATGGTAACAACTGATCATTTATCTATGGAAACACTCCAACACGCCGAATTCACACATGTCGTCTTGGCCGCGCTAATACGTCAAATAAGGTAGTTGTCGTATTGGCGGGTATTTTTGACATTAATCCGGGTAGAAGATGTTGATAAAATATTTACTGAGTGAAAAGTGATTTTTTCAGGATATAAACTACGTTACCATCGAAAAACTAAAATCACAATTTATCATAAAATACTTAATACCTAAACAAACTGAAATATTATATTAGTAATTTACTATGCTTATCTCCGTTTACAGCTATATATTATTCTGTAACCACAATATACACCCTCTGTAAAGAACTTTAAACTTCTTCGCCATAACATCTCACAATTTTAATTTATCAATTTATTTCGTTAAGTGACACTTGAAGTCGTGGAATACTTTATAGAATAGATTAACATAGCTAAACGTTATGCACTAGGCCGCTCGTTTGTAAAACAATCTTTGTTAAAATCAGTTTTACTAGCTTAAGAAGTTTTATTGATATCACTTTCTTGCATATCGGATCGGCATTTCCGGTGGTTTTGCCCATACCGGAAAAACCGGTCTGGCACCCCTCCTATGCCGGACGACTCTCGTGAATCACTTATGACGTAACGTTATAAACATGGTGACGTCAATTTCCCAAACACAACGTCGGAAAATCGTTTGTTTTTCATGATAATTCATCATTTTGATAAGTTTGTATTTTTGCAGAGCCTCGTTCCCGCCAAAACAGTTACCCTCGGTGATGGATATTTCGATCTGAACCTCGTGCTCATGACAGAAATTATTAATCTGAAATAACTTTTCTAATGTCAGATAACGTATCTGATAATAAAAGACAATTTCAATACAAGTGATACTTTTGATAACAGAAGGATGCTTCAATATTATTTTGGGGTTAACAAAAACGAGCCCACCTTTGGGGATTTTATCAAAACAGTCGCTATATTTGTGTTTTAATAGTGCCAGTCGTAAGAGAGACAATGTGTGACGTCACTATCCCATGTTGCCTGTCGTTGACATATTAAATACGACATGTGTATCAGCTGAAATATGAGATTTCCTTGAAAATTGTCATGTTTAATTGGATAAACAGATTAAAATCCAAAACATCCGAGGATTGAATTATGTTATTTAGGAACCCAATAAAATACGTATTTGACCGTAAATGTCGTAGAATAGTATGCACGTGTAGTAGTTCTAATTTTAAAAAACCTACATCTATGCATGTGAACATGAATGACGAAGTTGATTTAACATCAACGAAACGGCCAGATTTACCCACAACACTATTTGCGGTTTAAGAATTATGTTAATTAAAGTTAAAAGTTTCAACTGACACAAAATATCCTCCTTTATGTCTCGCTCACGTGATCTGAACTGCTCTTCAAACTCTTGTTTTTGTATCACAGTAAAAAATAGTTATACTACAACCTTACGTGACTAAATATATCACAGAAAGAAACTTCTAGGCCATTTTATTTGATTGCTGACTCTAGCTTGTTTCTTTATAGTAGAATATTGGCAAATATACGAGTATATGGTTATCTTTCATAGCCTAGTTTGTCCTCTTTCTCAATCGAGGCTCATGTGCAAGGGTAGATAGAACACTAAAAATTATACTTTATTTCTGTAACCTCCATCACCTTCTCCGTGTCTAAATTTACGACATCAAACGATTTTAGGTGAAGTTTGGAATCAGTATCCCAAAGGACCAAGGATTGTGTCACAGGTTTTGAGTCCATCCAGCCGCAAATTTCTTCCATTAATGGAATTTTCTACTTTATAATAGGCGATTGATTCAATAGTGGACGGTGTCTCGGGAGCGATAAATTTATGTGAGGAGATTTTTTCCACAACCGAGTGAACAAAAAATTAATACAAACAAGAGATTGGTTTTTTTTTTTCTTTTTATAGCAAGCTACAAGATTTTTAGGTTGGGTTATGACCGTGGTAACATTCTCCAATATTTTCGTCGGATATTACATGTATAGTCCTTATATGATAACTTGATAGCGCGTCATA
>JAUMHA010411290.1:0-10294 GCA_032359765.1 Saxidomus gigantea
TGCCCGATATTGAGAAATTCATTCAGTCACATGGATTAGAAGATTAAGTAACCCTAACTTGAAATATTATATGTAAGTAAAAGAAATGTGTCCTTTTATACAAAATTTTCAAACATTTGATTGCAATTTTATTGTAAGTGAACAATGATTTCTGGAAGGGGTTTTGAACAAATTTCATAAGCTTTTCTAAATGTAAAAGCCTGTGTAAATGGAATGAATTCCTGTGTTTTCCAGTTTGGCATAATGAGTGTTTCAGAATTGGAGGAAAACCATTTTGTTATTCAAATTATATTGACAAGGGAGTGAACTTCATGTATATCAATGATTTTATAAATTTCCAAGAAAAACATAATGTAAATACAAATTTCCTACTGTATCAAAGTATATTACAGTCTATAAGGTACTTCCTATATTAATTGAATATTGTACATAAAGCAATTTAGCTACCTAATCCTATTTACATTAACTTAACTACACATTTGATTATGTCAAATGCAAAAGGATGCAGGCAAATTTATGATACTTTTGTGCTGAGTAAGGTTTATCCGAAAAGTAAAACTAAATGGGAAACCATTTTCAACACAACCCTTTGGAACAAGTATAGTAGTATGTTTTTTTAAGATAACCAGAGATACAAAACTTCTGTCTTTTCACTATAAAATCATACATAGAATTCTTGGTACAAATTATTTATTGAAGAAAATGGGGTTAAACAATGGGGTTGTGACTTATGTTCTTTTTATGATTCAAGTTAAAACATTTTGGTACAATCTAGAACCATAGATAAACCAAGTTTGCCCATTTGTCAATGTATCTCTCAATAAACAGATGATTATATTAGGTTGTATTGACCTTCATGTAGTCATAAATAATGTAATACTAGCTGCAAACTATTATATATATCAGTGCAAGATGAACTCAGTCCTATTTAATATAACAACAGTCAAGAAAAAAATTGCTTTATTGTTTCAAATTGAAAAGTTCAATGCCATTAAAAGGCTAAGACTTGATCAAAATGAAAGAACCTGGGGTATGTTTGCGGCACTCTCCAGTAGTCAAACGTTTATGGTTATGTAAAGGTGGTTTCTGGTTCTCCTTGGTCTCTGATACATGCTTTCCCCTCATCTCTCTCCATTTTCCACTTTAGAAAATATGTTTAATTTAGTTTCTTATTTTAGGACATTGACTTTTTCCAGTAAGGATGAAATTGTTTCACACTAACCAACATTGCCTTTTAATAGGTCAACTAGTTTTTTCGATTTTTACTTCTTCAGTAGTTTCTATTCCATTAAAAAAGTGTATGTCGAATTAATTTACAGTACGCAACGATGTTTAAATAATCTCTTCATTGGTAAACTTTTTTTCTAGAATTAGATGTACATAGACTACATTAACTAACTCTTATCCCGCTATTGTGAAACGCTTCTTTCCTGGCGACCAATTCAAATTATGATTGACCATCAAATCCATACAGTCTGATCATTATCTGCACTGCATGCTATATAGATAGTAAAATTATAATAAGTTTTATTTTGAACAACAAGGGGTAATGGCAAAGTTAAAAAAGGGATCAATCTATTTTAGATATCAGCAGGATAAGAGTCAAAATGAGTATTCCACTCATAGTAGAACATAATCTATTTTGTTGAGTTGTAATATATAATATCTCTTCCAAGTGCTGTACATTTGCTGCACAATTGAAAATAAATGATAGAAAAAAATACTTAGAACTCTCAACCAGAACCAATAGCATAGAAACATAATTTTGCATCTTTTAAAAATGAAGTAAATGAACGTTTATTTAATAAAATGTGTCAAAAGGTGTTCCTTTCATAAAATAATTTGATGTAGTTTCTGTCTATAAGTTTCTAATTGACTGTTTTTGTCCGGAGCATAACTCTAAAAATACTAAAGGGAATTACTTGAAACTTCATACAATGATTGAGCACAATAAGGGAAAGTGCAGTCTCCGAGAATCATAGCTCTACTTTTTCTATTTGTTTAATTATCCCCTTTTGTTACATTTACTAGATTTTTCTTGTCCGGAGAATAACTTCGAAAGTACTGAAATGAATGAACTGGAGCTTAATACAAATATAGAGTAAAATGAGGGACAGTGCAGTACTTTAACTCCATAACTCTATTTTGCATATTTTGAAATTATCCCCCTTTGTTACGTTTTCTTAGTTTTCCTTGTCTAGAACTCCAAAAGTACTGAAGGGAATGACTTGAATGTTTATACAGGGATAGAGCACAATGAGGAAAAGTGCAATGCCCAAGAATTGTAACTATACCTTGCATTATTTTGAATTATCTTTGTAACATTTTCTTGATTTTTCTTGCGCTGAGCATAAATTCAAAAGTACTGAAGGGAATTATTTGAAACTTAATACAGTAATAGAGCACAATTACAGCAAGTGCTGTTCTATTACTTTGCCTTATTTTTTAATACCCGCACCCCCCTTGATACATTTTCTTTATTTTTTTCATGTACTGAGCATAACTCGAATAGTACTGAAGGGAATTATTTGAAACTTAATACAGTTATAGAGTACAATACTGGAAAATGCGGTACCTAAGAACCATGACTCTTTCTTGCCTATTTGTTTAATTATCCCACTTTCATTACATTTTCTTGTCTTGAGCATTACTCGAAAAGAACTGAAGGAAATTCCTTTAAATTGCAAATAATGAGTGAGGACACTCAGGGGAAGTGCAGTGCTTAAGAACAATAAGTTAAACTCTGTTGGTTTTTTAATTGTCTCCATTTATTGATTTATCTTGTAAAGAGCATAATCTTGTCCATAGCATAACACCAAACGTAAGAAGGGAATAACTTGAAATTTCATACAGTGATAGATCACAATGATGGAAAGTGAAGTGCCCGAGGACCATAACTCTACCTTGCCTTATTTTTGAATTATTCCCCTTAGTTACATTTTCTTGTCCGAAGCATAACTCTAAAAGTACTGAAGGAAACTCCTTCGAATTGAAATCAACGAGAGAGGACATTAAGGGGATTTGCAGTGATTATTGATTGAATGCAGAAAAAGATTTAATGAGGATTCCATATCTACATTTATAGGATAATAATTAGTACATTTGGAAAACAAAAACGGAACTTTTCAATAAGTATAATAAAATTAAAGTTATTTATTTCTGGTGGTAAATTACATATGCTTGCTAGGAATGTTAAGTAGAATGTATGCAAAGGAAAATTGCACAAATAAAATGATACCAACCAGTGCAAGTTGGAGATTATCAACTTCTATTGTTGGGTAATTATTGTTTTCAATGGACTGATGGTCTGTTTTAACAAATGCAAACAATCACATTATTTACCAATTGAGAAGCTAAATAGATTTTAAATCCTTTGTCTACAGTCAATTGACATGAATTACTAAATTATGATAGATACCACTACAGTGTTGTTTTTGTATTGTATATAAACTCTATAAGCTTCACCATCTTAACTTTTGAAAAGGTAAACGACAAGATAATAATAGTCATGAGGTGAAAAGTAATGCCCAAATCCTGCAATGACCAATAAAGTGTGATTGATTGATGATTGATTATACTATTACCATTGAAGAATCTTTAAAAAATTGGTACACATGTTAAGCAAAGTGAGTGGCTCAGTTGTCCAGTGGTAACGCGCTGGACTTGTAATCGAGGAATCGTAAGTTCGATCCCCCGCTTCTCGACTAACATAACTAATGACCTTTTGGATGAGACCTAAAAACCGAGGTCACGTATACCAGTGCTGTACACCGGGCATGTTAAAGAACCAGGAGTGTCTCTGGAACGGGACACTTTCAGAATCTTGCCCCCCAAAACCTATAATAACATAACTTTCTGGGGGCGTTGGTCATATGGATTATCCGGTACCAACGATAAAACTCTAAAAAATACAATAAAGTTCAGCCCATGGAGATAAAGGTCAAGATCACAGACTGTGAGACATCACCTCAGGGGCATTTGTCTCTTATCAGTGACAGCCCTTGTTCTCCTGACTGCTACTTGTCTGAAAAAATATTTTCGATTTTTATCATTCAAAATATATTTCGTAAGTTAACAAACTTACTCTCATTTGATGACACGTCTTTGACTATTGAACATAATTTTCTCAAAAAAAAAAAAAAAAATGGCCGCAAAAAGAATTCTGTGTGCAAACATGCTTGAATACAAAACTCGGTATATTTTAGCAACTCTATGACACAAATATTAATATACTTGCGAGAAACTATAAACAATATTAACAAATTAATTTATGCAATGAAATGATATAATTGAGTAATAACAACACAGAAATTTGCTTAAAGGAGGTATGATTAATGCCGGCATACCGCGAGGTAGTTGCACGGAACCTTGATAACTTGTTTAAAAGTAGTAAAGTAATGTAGAAACCAAATTTATTTTACGTTTTGAAAAAGCAAAGTTTACGTCAGTTTTTATTTCGTTCCGTGAAAAGGTAGCCGGGTAAGGGTGTTTAAGTTGCCGGGTAAGATACCGCCTCCCGGCTTTTATTGACACCTCTGACTCATGAGGGTCGTTACAAATATTTCCGGAATATTGTCATATGTTTTTTGGTAATCGATTTAATTAGAAATGATTTTGACTTTTATTCCGTGAAAGTATATGAATTTGACTGTCCCTACCAACGTATAAACATGTCAATAAAGCACCCTCATATTGACGTGCGCGGGTTGCGTTCTTGGCAATAGCAAATGCGTTAGTCCATATTTTCTCCGAGATGATTATATTGAATTATTGGTGCCGCCCTTGAGAGCGGTGCCATAAGATAAGATAAGATTTATTTTAAGTCGGCAAGACATAATAACATGTGAACATAAGCTCTGTAGAGCTTTTATAACCGACAATTTTTAACAGGTGTATAAGATCAACACAAGTAAAATAGCTGTGAAATAAAATTACATGTATACATTGAGGTTTAAAAGGTATAGTCAGATTATGAATCTGTTGATCAAAGCATAGATCATTTCATTTAGATTTTTTATCTACTCAATAAGTACAGTTACAATAAGTTAAGAAAAAATTAGATTATTAGGTACAATCACATTTAAGCGTATAAATATATAATTTAATTTAGTTAATATTACATATGTTAAAAGTTAGATAATCATTGCTAATCCATTTCTTAAAAACTGCCATAAAAACAACACCAAAAGTTAAGAAACTGAGGAGAAAAATATGCTCTAATGAGATACTAAGAAACAGCTTAAAAATCTATTATCACCTTTGATCAGATCAAGTGTGAACTGAATAGCAATGATTTTCTACACTTATATAAAAGATGACTAGCAACTTATTGACGAAGAGAAACATAGTAACATTATCAACACTTGAAAAACAAATAATTTACTATTTAAAACAGACATTTCATATTTGGAGAAAATTGCAGTTTACAATAAAAAATTCAGGATAACTACATGCATGGTTGTTGCAGACAATCAAAAGAAAAGCAAAGAGCAAAAAACAAAGCAAAGATGGGTTATAACATAGGAGCTTTAAGCTAGAGAGTGATATCTGAATGAACAAAAGGAAAAAGTAGGCGTAATGCATGCAGGGAAGTGAGCAGAATACTAATGAAAAAAATTTAAATGAAGCAGCAGAAAAATTGTGCAGGCTAACTTACATACACTACATTTGCATACTTTTCCATTCCATTGAGACATCAAGTTTTTGAACTGAGCAAAATTTGTACAGCTTCTGAAATGTTTTGGCAAAGAATTCCGTTAAACAGGTGCTGTATACCTGAACGAGTTTTTACCTGCCTAAGTGGTACGGACCTGAGGGAAGAACTTGTAATATATTTGAATATTTAAATGAAATATTTGATGAACGTTTTATTATCAGATCTGAAAGAACAACTGGTGACATACCATTAAATAACTTAAATGTTTCTATAGCCATAATTCTCATGCGTTTTATATGAAGAGCAGGTAAATTAACGTTGCTTAAAAGGCATTCATAGGAAGATATATAATCACAATAAACAAATCTAAGAGCTCTCTCCTGTAATTTCTCCATTTTATTTGTATTGTACTCTGTATAAAAATGCCATGTCATGGAACAAAAATTAAAGTTTGATAGTATGAAGGTATGAAAAATTGTTAATTTATTTAGCTGAGAGAGGTTATTCTTTTTAATATGTGTAGTTGAGCGGCTGCTTTCTTGAGTAAATTCCCTATGTGCGTGTTGACTTTAAGTTGATAATCAATGTCAACACCTAAAAGTTTTACTACTTTACCACAATGTATTACGGCTGTTCCTATTTGAAAGTTAGGTTTCATTTTAAAAGTTTTTTTACCTACAGCTATAGCTTGGAATTGTTCGGAGTTTTCTTGCATTTCATTGGATTTGAACCAGTCTATTAATTTATTGCTTTCTGTTTGGAGAGTTTTTATCAAGTCGTCAAAGCTTGAAGTATGGTAGGAAAATGTGTTGTCGTCTGCATAGTTATGTAACATTGACTTTTTCTTATAGTAGAATATATCATTAATGAAGATGTTAAATAGAAAGGGGCCAAGGATTGAGCCTTGGGGAACGCCCTTTTTAATATTTGCCCATGAGCTAGTGATATTTCCTATTTTAATTTTTTGACATCTATTTGTTAAATAAGACTGAAGAAGACCGGTCGCAGACAGAGACAGTCCATATGCATTTAATTTGGCGAGTAGGATGTCATGTGGGAGGCAGTCAAAGGCCTTAGACAGGTCCATAAGTATGGTCGCTACATATTCATTCCTGTCCAATGCCTGTTATCAGTCCTCTAGCAGTCTTAAAAGTCTGGTCTGACAGTCATGTCATAAGCGGTCAGTTAATGCTGAAACATTTAATTTTTTTTTGAAAAAGATTGTTTCAAACAATGTTTTTATTATTAAAAATAAAACCCTATTCCTATTTCGAAAATTACATCAATAAAAAGAGTAATCATATTGACTTCAAAACTGATATTTTCGGGTCGACTATTTATCCGGAGACACATTTAGACTGCACAAAAACCACCAAAATAGTGTTATAAATGTACATTTTTTAATATTAAGATGTCAAATCAGAAACATTTTATCAAAAATACGTCTACAATTCTGTAAAAAACTGGAGAACATATAAATGAATGAATCTTTATTCAAGATAGCTATTGCATAAGTTTACAATTCATCAATATTGAGCAGGTTCCAGTACGCGTCTCCACAATAAATGTTGCTCGAACGATTGGTTACGAGTTTGCCCTCGGGGTGTATTTCGCGATTTCCATCTGTCATTTTGAAAAAAAACCACTTGATTCGGATGACACGTAACCGTTTAAAACCGTCCGATATTAGCAGTTTGGAGGTACCTACGCTGGTCACTGGCCACAGACGACAGGTGACCTTTTAATCAAAGTGTAATACAGTAGGATTTTCGTCGGGGGCGAACACAGTTCGGCGTAAGTGTAAAGACATTAAGGCTGATCTATATGCCTTATTCCAATACATTACCTTATACTAAAAATAAACAAAAAAATTATTTGCGTTGCCTTTGATGCGAATGTTATGACAACCTTTCATACGGTTTTGTAGGAAGTTATTGATTTTTCCACGTTTTATTAAATAAGAAAGAGGTGATTGATTCTCATTAGAAATGAACGTTTTTTAAAGTATCTGAGCGATTGAGTAATGCCATGTCTTACTATATTTGAATAGTACAAAATCTTAGTAAAATGATGTCGAAAGCAAACTCGGGTCGGTCTGTCTGGCACCGGCAATGGGAAAACTTATTATAATATAATGTGATTTATCTAACGTACTTTTGATTTAATCTAGTTTTATTGATTTACAAAGGACATATAACATACAATGGACATTTAACATGCAACAAATGAAATGCAATGAATATCAACGAATAAAACTGTTATCATATATGAAGCAAATCGGTAGGGCCGCAAGTTTTATTAATGACGACCCTTCCCTCGAATGAAGTAACAAAAAAGAACAGATAATTTCTATAATTCATTAAAATAAGTGCATGTATTATTCAAAAGGATTGGCTAGATAGGTTAAATGTTTAATGTAAATAACTTTATTAATTAATTGCAAGAATGAAGAAAAAGTGAATAAAAATTAACAGAACTTATAATTTATATTATATTAATTTGTTATATGCTCGCATTTCTATGCCCTTGCCATATAGAGTATCCCAGTTCTCTAGATAAAGACAACAAATAAATGAAATTACCTTCTAGTTTCCGACAAAACGCTTCTTCGTTTGTTTGATATAGTTTTGCACAATGTAAAATAACAAATATCATGCAATTCAAGTTTTCTGGTAGATTTCTGTAACTGTAAAGTAGTTTATCAATACTTAGAAGATGATACGGACAATTGATGTCGTTCTAACAAACATCTGGGGCATCTAAAATAGTATTCTGCATCCTCAAAATGGATCTACAATCCCACTAGGCATTATTACGTAAATTTTTATAAAATAAGTTTGCATTTATTGATCAGACAGATAAGATGGTAATTATCTATGGCTATACTTATAAACTAGAATTAACTTTTGCATATGTCTTTTGTCTGATAATGAAATCCATCCAATTTCTTGAAGTAATCTTTCAACAGTTACGGATCTGGTTAGTCCGGTTACACTTCTTGCAACATCATATTGTATTTTGTCAAGACTCTCTTACGTCTTGCGCTTAAGTTTTAAATTTCACATTCTCATAGTTCCAAGAACCCGTGCTCCTGAGGAAATCATTTTCGAAAAATGTCCTTGCCATAAAGCTGCTCGCTCTCAGATTTTGGTAAAAAAATAAACTTCTTCAATCTGTATGAATATTACGCATTTTAGAACATATAGTCATATAAAAAGGTTCCAGTATAATTCCTGTCACGTATATCTGTAGATTTGAAATAATACGCTATCAAATAATAAAGCGTTGCAAACGCTTTTTAAATTCAAATATAGTGTTGCAGTGCCACCAAACCAGCATTTTCAATCGATTTTCTACCTACCTACAGTTTTACTTATATTGTTGATTCTAGCCTTTAATAGTTATGTATAAGTATGTCATTTTTGAAAAACGGCAACTGAGAGCGAGCACCCTTATAATAACGCCTAAATGTTTGTTGAAATTAACGAATATCAACAGAGTATTTTCGAAATATAGTGCTGGTAAGTTCCTCTTGTTTCTTGCAAGTGTGAAAAACATAACTCCAGTTTTAGACGAATTGAATTTTAGAAGCAATTGATATGCCCATCGAGATAAAATTGTTAAGTCGTTGTTTAGTGTACTTTCAATAGTACTTATATTATTAGAGGAGACTGCTTATCAGCTATCATCAGCAAATAAACGTGTTACACTAGACGGAGAATCTACAATGTCATGTACGTAAAGGTCCTAGTATCGAACCTTGTGGCACACCAGCATTAATGGCTTTGTCTTCAGAAAAGGTGGAACCGACAAAAACCCTTTTTGCATATGATTGTAAACCATTCAATTATGTCACCAGAAACCAATTTCATTTAAGTTAAATAAGACCCTTATGCCAAATGGTTTGCCTATGTCACAGAAGACAATAAACGATGAGCTTCTTGATACGAGTGTTCACCCTTCTTAAATAGAGACATTACATTTGCTTTTATTCTCAATATGTACCAAGTTCTAGAGATATGTTAAATATTTAAAGACAATGGTTTGCAAAAAGTAAAACGAGATTCTTTCATCACTCAGTGACTTATCCTAAGTCCACTTGCTTTATTAATATTCAGATTTGATAGAACATCAAATACGTCTTGTTCAGTTGTAATGTCATTAGTTAAAGAATTGTCTGTTCTTTTAACATTTGGTGGTAATGTTGCTTGGTCATCATCGATAGTTGTAGTAGATACAAAGAACTCATTCAAAGCATTAGCGATATTTATATCTTGAAAAGCAAGAAAGTTGTCACCATTAATCAACTGTGGTATAGTTTCGTTTCCGTGAAAATATAGCTATACTGTTTTGTCTGTCGAGTTGTCTAGATATTTTCCTAATTACTATACCAATGTTTGTCTTTTGGGCAAATTGTTGCAAAACCTTTAGGTGTACAAGATTCTATAAAATTACAAAACTGTCGGTGGATTTTTTAGCTTTGCACAGTAATAATGTCCGGGGAATGTCAAAAAATGTTAGTACAATTTACTATACATATTTCCATTTAGTAAATCAAAAATAGCGCGTTTGTAATTTAACACTTGTCTTTTGTACGGTGTACTTGTGTGACAAATAGTTTCAACATACGTGGTCGGT
>JAUMHA010411312.1:12181-22587 GCA_032359765.1 Saxidomus gigantea
TTTCCTTGATCCACTAAATATCATTGTGTAGATAGAACAGTCACAATTTCAAGAGGCTAACGATCCAATACAGATAAAGAAGATAAAAGATCTAGAAACTGTACAACATTAGTTTTTGATAGTCTCAGAACAACCCTGTAGAATTCATTGCTACCTTTGTTTTTGTCTTACACAAAAGGGGACGTTTAAAGATTTCTAAAGGTCAGAACACTATTTTAAACTAATGCAGTGTTCCACTTATATTTTACCAAACTTTTATTTTCTTAATCAGCAGACAATCAACTGTGTTGGGACAGCAATTTGAAAGTTGACATTAACGTCAAAATGAAATGCAAATGGGCCAAGGTCGCACTTATCTCCTAATAATCAGAGGTTAAGGTGTCTGCCGCTCACCCCGGGGGTCGCATGTTCGAGACCAACTAGGGTCACGGTCGTACCTCCGTCCTCATATGACACCAGTACTTGTTTTTCCAGAAAGCGGACTAGAGAGTGACTCGATAAACGTGAAGCTTTCATCACAATCGAGCTTAAATAAATTAGAATAAACTAATCATAGTCTATATTATTCAATATTATCTTATTGTTTTGAAATGACAATCCTATCGGAATAAATTATAAAAAAAAACTTACTAACTATGCTGTATGTTTATTCTTTTTTCAAATTCAAATGAACTAACTTGTGACATAGTTATCGCGACATGTACCCAATTTCCCAGATTTTATTATAAAGATATAAAATCATAAGTATTCTTCTCTGTGTAGTATCAGGCCATTATTTTAAGTATTCTAGAAATGTTTATTAAAATACCAGAAAACAGTTTCAATGCACGTGCTATAAAGTGCTTCTATGCCAAAGGAAGGTGCCTGCAGTAATTTTAGTTGCAGCACCGTTCAGTTATAGGGAGTTATTAATACATGTAGGAGCCATATAGCAATTCGCTGATCATTTCATTTTGCAAGAAAAACTCAAGCTGAAAATGTGGCAGTTTAAGTCTGATTTCCATGACTTTTAACTCGATGATTCTCACCACAGTTCATTGAAATTTTCAGTTTTTTTATTCGTTTTCTTGTGCCTCTTAATTCTCAAAGTTCCGACTGGATAACGGTGTTAATTGATCAAAGAAGCAGCGCGCAGAAGTGCAAAGCTTCAAATAATCTATTTCTGCATTTCGCATTTAAACATGACCGAATCTAACTATACCGTGCCATGTGGTAAAAATGACACTTTTTTGATATCTATGTAATTATTTAGTCTTCCCACTCATTTAATTTTGTGTAAGTCAACCTCTTTAAGTAAATAAAAAGAATTTCAAACAGATGTTAAATGAGTTTGAAATTGCAGAAGATCTTAAATAGACATGGATCTTTTTCAAACACGCTATACTAAGCCAAGAAGCTAAAAGATTCAGTGAGAAAAACGTTTAATAAATAAGACAGTTGTGAATATTTTCGGTGTTCTCAAATCTTTGTACATGGGAGAATGGATAGACTTTGCCTTGAAGGGATCATTTATAAAAAAAATAATTGATCATGTTCTATTATTCTAACAACTTTTGTGTATACGCAACTGTCTGTGCGTAGTAACTTATTATTATCATTATTTTTTTAATATTAATATTATTATTATTATTAGTAGTAGTAGTAGTAGTAGTATTATTGACGTTGTTGTTGTTTCTTCAGACTGCGACAAGTTACTTACAATAACTGTCTAGCACAAAACCTAGATACATGTACAGTTTAAATTTAACTCTATTAACATATTATTTAACGGATTAAATCTTTTAATAATAATAATAATAATAATAATAATAATAATAATAATAATAATAATAACAATAATGAAATGAATGATGATGATCCGCTTGTAAAGGTATATTGTTATAAGTTTGATAAGTGTATTATATCAGGGAAAGTGCAGACTCGATACAATGGATATTTTTATCAATCTTTTTAAATGATCACTATATTGTTTCAAATGCGGCTTAAATATTTTTAACAGCAAAGTCATCACTTAGTAAAATTAAATGAAATTGTCTTTGGAATAATTTGAAACATCATTTTGATTTCAGATATATATGATTTAGATTGGACGGCTAAAACTTTTGAAAGAAGACCCTCCTATCTACCCCACGTTTCTTGAGGTTACAAAAGTTTAGTCTAGAATAAAGTGAAACAATAAAAAAGTAAGCAAACAAAATCTTTAAATTATGATTTTATTTATGATCACGAGATACTAAGATTTGTGTTCAAAGCGAAATATAGCACAAACAAGATGTATATATCTAAGTACACATGTACTAAATAAAATGAAACAATGAAAATGACACATGTTAAATAACCAGTTATAAGTAAAATGACTTTAGTTAACGTCCGAGACAAACTCTGAATTCTTTTCTAAAATAAATAGCTTGAGGTAGACTAGTTCTAACAATTTCAGTCTAATCACACCGACGATATATCTTCATCATTGTAATGCGCGATTTTCAAAGACGTTGTTTCAATTACTGTGTTTGATCAATTAATTAGAACCAAATTAATTTTCGCTAAAGAAATTGATTTTGTATTAACAACGAATAAAACCATCTGACAATATCAATTTTTACTTACATTTTTTTTTTGTAGTCATTAAAATAGAGTTTAAGCACAAAAAAGTCTAGACATTTTTTTCCCCAATTTAAATCACCTTTGCCATGCTTGCAAATTTTGAAGTCCGTATACTTGCAAATAGTGTCTGTATTTTTCTATGTCCATTGCGTTCATAGCCGCGGCTTGATTCATATAGGGTGCCAAATATGCACTGTTTCCAAGTCTAGTCATGTCTATTGCGCCTGATCTGATCGACACTAGAGGATTAAACGCGTTTAGGGCCGCCGCGGATGGAATTCCCGGCGGTTTGTACGGAACTAATGGCGACGTTGTTGCTGTAGTTGCGGTTGTTGGACTAGGTGGAGGTGACTTCTTGGAATTTTCCTTTTTTGTTCCAATTATACTATCGATGGAAAAAGTTTTCGGTGTTGTTGATGACGTAGTTGATGACGTCGGGGATGAAATTGGTGATTTTCTTGCCGTTGGTGACACCGTGACCGGATGGGTAGGTGATATCGGCAACTGATGGTGCATTGCTTGTGACAAATATGCCGGATGATTAATAAGCTGTGCACGAGCTAGTTCACTTTGGGCTCGTGCAATTTCATTTTGATGCGCCACATAGGGCAAATGAGGTGTCAGCGAAGACGGCATATACGGATGATATGGTAATGTTCCGACGCCATTGGAATGTACACCTTGTGGCATGAATCCGTGATGGTGGAAAAATGACTGTGTACCCATGAATGAAGCATTCTGTGCCATAAGTTCGCCGGCAAGGTGACGCTTGTACCGCTTCCTCCTTCTAAGGAAACTCCCGTTATCGAACATATCTTCACTGGCTGGGTCCAAGGTCCAGTAGTTACCCTTTCCCGGATTTCCTGGCTCACGTGGAATTTTTATGAAACAATCATTTAAAGATAAATTATGTCTAATACTGTTCTGCCATGCAGGAAACTTTTCATGGTAGTACGGAAATCTGTTCATAATAAATTCACATATTCCAGATAGAGTCAATTTTTTCTGATCCGATTGAAGTATCGACATTGTTATCAAAGCAATATAAGAATATGGCGGTTTCACTAAATTAGTTTTTCCACTTTTCTTGTTACTTGTCCCAGCAATGTTTGCCATCAAACTACCGTTTGAATCATTTGCACTTAAGTTTTCGTCCATGGAACTGTCATTAAAATCCCTCATTTCAATTGACACATCGTGGTCCGATTCTCTGAATGTTGGTGAGGTGATGGGTGATTGCACAGGAGACCCGAGAGAGTCTCGACCATCTCCGACGGGATCGAGCTCTTCGTCTTCACTATCATATGCATCAACTGGTGTCGAGGAACGCGCATGGTAATGTTCTCTAAGTTCGATCTCCGATTCTAGGCTTGGCATCAGTGTTTTGGTTTCTTTAACAGAGTTATTGTAACCCACATTGTCCGTTGACACACTGTAATTCACGCCATGTTTTTGTAATGAGTCCGAAGCATTTAAACCTTCCTGCATAAATGCACTATGAAGTTGAATATCCGACGGAACCAATTTCTGCTTTTCAACAACGTTTTCTGATACAGACGGAGGATCACTTGCAGCCGTCGGGGAGGCATTTATATTCTGAGTGCCGTGATCCATGAATGAATGTTGATCTGGAGCGTTTGTCCGTAAGTCCGTAACAGTATAATTACCATCAAAGCGCATCGCAATTTATAAATGCGACCTTACACAAACAATTTGCTTTTTTTATAGTCAAACACTTGATAGTGTATTCAACTTTTAACAATCCCTTTTCTGAAAGCGATATTTTGGCTTTATATTACATGATACAATTGCAGTCTTGATTTTATTAAATATTTCACAGGTTTTCAACCTCAATTGAATCATTTATAGGGAGAAAACTGCATTTAATCTACTGACACTATGAAGCACACTTTACGGCCACCCATCAATTATTCTTATCTTTTACAACTCAACAAGATCAACAAATGGACCAGTCACAAACCTCCGTTTTCAATTCCATTCTATCGACATATCACGTGACCAATATACCGCTCTCTGAGAGGATTTGCGTAGATTGCCACTCTCTAATCTCCACGAAACTCCGCCCCCCGTGACATTGGAAGAACTCGCGCTAGCAAATGGTGGCGTTTTTCTTATAATTAACGAATTTGTTACATTTTTGACGTCCAAAGCTACAAGGATAGGGTAATTTGGCAGAATTCAATTAACCGAGCATGGATTTCTAGAGGGTTGAAGGAATGCTAGAATACATACAGCGGTTTTTGGGTTGCCACCAAAATATATATTTTTGGAACGCTATGAAAAACAATGAAAATATTAGTGTAGGAAAATAATACATTAATCCTAAGCCTTATTTTGTGGAATGAGAATTAACAAAAGGTATAAAAGTACTTAAACTATTTCCATTATAACTGAAAAGGGGATTGCTTATAGGATAAAGAAAATATTGAACATTTGCAAATAACCTTAAGAGATAATATTTTTGTAATGTTAAAGCCTTTCACATGCTGATCACGGCGCAGCACACCAACATACAGCAAGAAGCATTAGCACTAAGTAAACATCTTTTAGAAAATATTATTTTTACTATATTACTTATATAAGTTGACATTTACTCGTGACAATGTTGTTAAAGAATGCTTTAAACTAACATAAACACTACATTACAAATAATACAAGAAAATAATCATTTTGCTATCCGAAAACAATAATATTTTGGCTACACGGGAGATACTTCAGACACCTGGGGGGTTTAGAAGTGCTGTACTATCCCCTATTTAATTAAGAATAAATTTAGAAAAGAACTTGTTAGACTGGCATTTCGTCTTTAAATATTTTGGAAACTTATTGTAGTTTTGTCCCGTCTGTATCTAATTAGAAAAACACTGTTTTGTTTGTTTTCATAGAGATTCTACGTCCGATTAGGTGGTAAATAAATTTACATTAGGCACATTTAACTATCATAAAAGGTTAAATATAACATTTATTTTTCAAGTTGAAAATAAAATATAGCAGCGTGAGAACATTCAGCGAGATTGCGTAACAGAATAAGTGACACATAGATAACTTAATGTTTGTAAATGGACAAGTTTTGCGCATTAATTGATAAATTAATTTTTCTGTTTCGATTGGTGTTTAATTTGGAACATAAGTCTTTTTTATAAATCCAACCTAGTTCAATTATAATCATATAAAGGGATCTAAAAAATTAGTTTACTCAAATCGAAAATGTATGGCTTATATTTCTAATAAAAGATGATGATTTTGATAAAATTGTATGTCTATCTGTCTGTCTGTCTGTCTGTCTGACAAGAATAGAAGGAAAACAGTTTCCTGTTATCACATCATGTCAGGGAATCAACTTTCAACACCGGGTGGTAGTATAGCATAACCTTCCTCCAAACACTTCCGTAACATTTCAAACAAGTACGTCCCCAAGAGACTTTAGGTGACATTATCAGTAAATCTTCAAGGAACTGTATGATCTCGTGGCGATTGGTCTCAGTACCAATTAACTAGTCAGTCAGCGGCACAAATTGAATACCATGTAAATCAATTTTGAGAGTGCCTGTCTTGAGATCACTGTCCAGTCCGAGCGCACATGACATTTACAGAGGATGTGCTGATATTTATTAATTTATTTTCTCTCGAACGCTATCGTTGTTGTAGTATGATTTCCGCTGTTCAAACGGCTACTAAATATATAATGAAATAGTTTTAACAGTCAACAAAAATTGAATAATGAACATTGTATAAGATGTGGGAAATGTTGTCTGCCACGGTTTTTAGCCGATTGTGGTTTGCTTACAAGACATTTGTTTTGCAGAAACGTAATTAAAGCACTTATTTCATTTTGACAATGTTTTACTAACTTCTTTGAAAGTTTATGTTTCCTTGTTCGGATTTATGTAAAACACGGTTTTCGAGTGCATTTTACCGTATTCTAAATGTATGCTTTATCCGAAACAACTTACACCGGAGGGTGCTTCAATCTTTACTTAATTTGTTCAAAATTGTACAAACATATCCATTTCAGACATTTCTTACAAAAATTGGGCATTTAACGAATCGATAAATATTATTTAATCTTCAAAGTGAAAACCTATACAGTGTATCGCTAACATATACTTTGTGGTACTTAGGGTCTTACCATTCCGGCGTTGCGATGTACTGTCGCCGGAGTATTCTCACTACAGGCTTTAACAAACAACAACAAAAACCGAGATGTTATCCCCAAGTTTGGCCAATCTGGGATCATTCCTGTGATGGTAAGATGAAAATGAAAGCAATGTAGGAATCAAGTGGGCCTCAATGCAGATTGATGACTATCTAACAACGTTATTATTACAAACTTGAACCGATTCACGCCCGCTGTTAGATAGTTATGGATATCGGCCTAAACAGGTTGTGCACCAATAGCTCTCCCGTAGAGAAATGCACCAGGGTGGTGTTTTTGCCCCTTTATCATTTCTTTTGATGCAATTCAATTATGTTGCTTACATGTAAGAGGCTTATGTATATTTTCTTTAATAAATAAAAAGAGTTTTATTAGGTAGTAGTGTAAATAGTCTAATAGAGTTTTCTCTTTTCCTGTGCAGGGTGCAGCAAAACAATGAATTTACGATATCTCCCCATGCAAGGTTTCTAAACGTTTGAAGTGTTTCCGTATTTTAGCTCTTTTAGCCGATCAGCTAATGTAAATGTCTTTGAAGCTAATTTGCGGATCGGTTCATGTAATTGCTATCATAAGAGAATTGTTAGTCTTGACACCAGGCTAGATGCTAATATATTTAATTAAAACTCGGGGCAAATACTTTCAGACCTTTTCTTCTAACAGAGCCCGATCATTTACATTTTAGGCGGCAAAGGAAGGGCATTTTGTATGAAGTAAGTTGTAGTATGATTATAAAATAGAAAAATAAAGGTAAATGGTAGTACAGAATGCCAATCTAGAGAATAGTCTATTGTTATATTTTTGATGAAGGTAGTCCGGAGCAAATTATAATAGAAAAAAAACTAGCAGTGACAATAAGTAGATCTATATGTATTGTTTAATTCAGTCTTATGTCCTATGTATGCGTAATAATGCCTTTTTGTTGGAATGACTCGTTGTGTAAACATAGTAAGATTTCCATGATTAATGTAATAGATGTGTATATAAAGTGACATATTTGTCCGCAAATTAACATTTTATCATGCTTGTTAACAGCGAAAGAAGTGCTCATAGCTAAACTAAACTTGTTGCAAATTTTAGTAGTTAACAATCAGCCCAAATATTTGCTTTCTAAGGTATGCGTTGTAACAGTAAATTGTTTTGGAATGTAGCTCAATCCTCGGATAAAAATCATTTTGTATATTTTTTCTGGAACCCTAAATAACAAAAATGATACGCCCTGCGTAAAAAGAATTTTAACAAACGCTGTTTCATGCCGCTCATTATTACAAATTGTATCAAAGCCAATTCGGCAATTTCACCGCATACTGTTAAGAGGAAGGCTGACATTCAATTCGTAATGGGAATCAGGACCAGAAAGGACATTTATTCAATACACTGAAGTTATAAAATTAGTTTTTTTGAAGTCAGTGTTAAGTTTATTTTTTTATAGATATTTTTATTTTATTTAGCATGTCGGTAGTATTCAGTGAAATGTAATAGGTTCCTTGTATTAGCGGGATATCCCTAGAGAAAATGGTAAAATATCATGTTCGCTGCGATCTATTTAATTCAACGAGTCTGCAAGTTTTGTTGTATTCTTTTGCGACTGTAACACGTAAAACTGAGTAGAAAAAAACCTTCTTGTTATCAAGTGGTCTTGTAGTCGTGTATAAATGATTGTGGTATAATAGTCTGCTTTGTACAAATGACACGTAATGGTCAAGTGTTAAATATGCCCCGCAATAAACAGTCAATCATCTTAATTTCATTGAAAAAGCAAGATCAAACTGTTTGTTATGGGGCTAGTAAAAGATAACAAAACTGGACCAAATATAACTATCACAGATAGCTCACATATAATTTATAAAGATAATAAAAATAGTAGGGTCAAAGGAGTAGTCAGAGAGTTACTTGAATGTCTGTCTGATATATGACCAATCGATTATGAGAGAAAATTGAAACATCAAGAGCATTTTATTGCTGGCCATGAAGAAATATTGCGGTTTGAACTGAATGGTGTAGTTTGAATTACAATTCATAACGATATAAATGTGAGAAAAATATTGGATTGGGCAAATATATATCCTGTAATATTTCATCTCATTCCGATTTATTAAAAAAATGCTCAGATTGCTAAATATGAATTGCAACATCATGAAGTGAAGTGGTCTTGTGCGGATATATCCCGTGTGTAAATTATTTTAAATAAACATTTTTATAAAGTATTACTCCCATTAAGTAGTATTTATATATTGTATATATTATTCTGTATGACACAAAATTGATCGTAATTTCAACATTCTAAAGCGCGGTTTATTAGAGTGGGCACATCGCAATGACTTCTTAGCTTCCTTCGTTCAGCCTGTAAAATAGATACAAAAAGAATACATATTTCCCCTTGAAATTGAAACTATGCAAACACACAGACATCGCAAATGATATGTACAGTAAAGTGACGACAGAAATGTGTGTCATTTCGTTGATTAACATTACCAAATTAGTCCTTAATGAGGTATTCTGGTAACTTGTAATTACTTTTATTTTATTTCTTTTATGTTTTTGTGACCATTTATGTTTCATTCCAAAATATATTGCTACGCATACAGTATTTCCAAGAAAATTCTAAATTCACATTTAATTATATGATTAATATTATCATCATCATCGTCACCATCATCATACATCATACATCATCATCATCATCATCACCACCAACACCAACACCACTACCATCATCATCATCAGCATCATCAATATCAACAACGTCATCGTCATCATCATCATCATCATCATCGTCACCATCATCATACATCATACATCACCACCAACACCACAACCATCATCATCATCATCATCATCATCAATATCAACAACGTCATCGCCAACGTCATCATCATCATCATCATCACCATCATCATCATCATCATCATCTCAACTGGCAATTTTTTACTTGAATCGCTTAATATTTTCATCGCCGGTATTAGAATTGTTGTTGCGGTGGCTATTGTTACTGGTCTATTTGCAAAAGTGTAACTCCTCCACATTGACAGAGGCAAGAAAGACTAAATTTAATTTGATAAAAAGTTACAACTAATCTTCGAAAGTATGAAAACTAGTCTGATCATAGTTGTTTATTACATAATTATTTGAATATTGAAAACAATGATGGGTTTATGAATGGTTTCATCATGACCTAAGAAGGGTCAAGTAGCTGTAATAAAATTGCCAAGGACCCTTTCACGTTATCTTATTTGTATACTTTGGATCAGATTATTATGTTATGTTAGTAACCTATCAGTACGTCAAGTTTTGACACGTAGAGGCGTCCTGGCAATAAAACAAGACAATGCATTTATGTAGAGAAACAGAAATCATTATTCCTTTCAAATGTATGAAGTATATTTGAAAATTGTGTTGCCCAAGACAACAAGTTAAGGAGATTTTCCGGAAACGTGTTCTTTTTGCTTCTTGTACGCTTATATGGGTGACAACGCTGTCTAATGCACATAAAAGACTTATAAAGGGGAGCGATGGTGTAGAGGTTTAGGTGTCTGCCGCTCATCCCGGAGGACCGTACCTCCTCATATGACACCAGTACTGGTTTTTCCAGGAAGCGGACTCGAGAGTGACTCGATAAGCTCAAAGC
>JAUMHA010411335.1:0-10747 GCA_032359765.1 Saxidomus gigantea
TTATGTGTATTCAAACCTCTGAGTAATATGTATATCTTTCAAAATATTTAACTATTTATCTAATATATTGACCAATAACTAAATTATCTAACGTAGAATAAATTATTTATGATCAGAAAGCTGTCATTATTTTCCTCAATTTTTCATTTTTCTCTGTTTCAGACAAAACAAACTTAGTTCATTGTCAATATTTCCTTTTTTTAAAGTTTGCTATTTATACTTTTAAGTGTTACATTGAACGTTACAAATTTCTTCAAATTTTAATATTTTCTTAAAGTTCATGAAATGTAAATAAGACTCGAATAAAAGTATATGTGCTACAAATTGGTGTCTTTTATTGGATTCGGAGGTGTCTTAAAATAAATCATAGCTCTTCTGGGGAAGAGTGATTCAGACAAAGTAGAGCTGTTATTATACCTAATTTTTTGTAAGTAAATATGCAATCTTATAGGGTAGTCATAAAACGTCTGGTCCTGTGATTATTGGTTCCCCTGTGGCACCATGTGTTAAATTACTTAAACCATATTTCACCCACAACCTGTTCATGTTTTGCTTAAAATCATACGAAAAGGTCTCTCGGATATTGAATAGCCTGACAGTCACAAACAATAATTATTGAAAACAGAATCTCTGTGTTTTGTTTAATAATTCACTTGACCATTGCTGTCGTGACACTCAATCTTAAGGGACGTAACTCAGATCAAAATCAGTTACTTGGCTATTAATATAAATCAACAGGCGCAGTCCCGCCTGTATATTGCTACCTCTTGAAAATGCTGACTGTTCATTACAACAAAACCAAAAATCTTGCTTTTAATACACACTGCAATTAAATATATTTGTACCTACGTATATTTTTGTAAATATACTTTAGAATCTTTATGCGCTGTTCCAAACAATCAATTATGTAGAAATATTGACATGTAAGATTTTTAAATCATTTAAATTCTAATGTAGTGCTTATTGCAAAAATGGTTTGCTTAATTCCAAAAAGCAAACAACGAAAAGATAAACACAGTTACTGTAGTTATATTGTCAAAGTTGTTGCATGTAGAAGCCATTGATGAAAAATTTTACTCAATTACCTTACAAGTTCTACGTAAGTGGATAAAAATATGCGTCAGTTTTGTGTGAAAATAGAAGTTGAAACTGACTTCGGCATAAATGTGATCCTCCACCTGAACTACATGAATTCCTTTTAAAAGCTTGATATTAGCTGCCCTGCTCAAATGTTTCGCAAAGTAGTTTCAAAAGATAGTATACTTTAAGGAAAGAGATGAAAACATCAGTTCTGTCTTTTTCAGTATTTTTAACTTAATGTCCCAGGATCTCTTTGAATTTACTAATATTGTAAAACTAGAATACTGATAGGATATTGATAGAACCATGTTCTATTCACTCTAAAACGATGTTGACATATTCATTTTTTTTATCTAAATCGTTTCTTCGTGAAAAAGGGTTGTCAGAAAGCCTTTCTTATTTTTTGTAAAATTATTGAAAAAAATACTGCTCTATATTTCGAACATGTACATTGATTTAAAAAGTTACGTTAAGAATGTTTTTGGTACAAGTAAAGGTCATTTTCACCGGTAAGACATCTTTCTTGTAAAAATAAGAGCTGCTTGTTATTGTGGTCCTGGGACTTAAAGGGTTTGTCAGTGTTACAATTTATCCGAAATAAAAAGAGCGCCTTCAAGGTATGCTTCAATACAGTCATATCTATGATTGTTCTGATATCCTCTTTATCAAGTTGCCATCATTGTACAGAATGTATGAACTGGTTTGGTTTACATAATGATATCGAGTAACTTCATCTAAAGATATGAAAGAAGCGTTCATTGCCAAGTCTAGACAACAAGTGTTTCGTCCTGATTGTTCTTGACGAAATGAAATATGACATGTTCTTGGCTAGTCAGGTGTTTGATATGTCAAACATCTTTGCTGAAATTGATGCTGGTACATGAAGACTTTTTGAAACAGAAACTAATAATATTTTTGAATGTAGAATTTGTATTAGATACTCAGTAGAAGATAGTTAGATAACACCAGACTTCAGAAAATATAATAAATAATTCTATTTGCATCACGCACTTAATCACTTACATGTAACACATATTTGGGCACACTTCTCGATTTATTACTCATCTGTGGAATTTAATGTTCGAGAAAATAATCATTAATTTACAAAGTATCACAATATTTGCTAGAATTCTTACAGACTTACGATTTATTATGTCTGTATTTTCGGGATAATTTGACAGTTATGGAGATACTTGCGCAGCACATACAGGAAACCAGCCCAGAATCATTGCCATTGTGACAGTATTTATTGCCGCGCTGAAACCTAGAAACACATAGTGTCTCTGTGCCCTGGACAACAATTTTCACGGAACAAATTCATGTGTGATGAAAACGAAAATGAAACAAGCTACTGTCCATTGTATATGTATGGGAATGTGTTACTTCTTATGAAGCATCGTGTTAAAATCATAAATGTCATATTTACCAGCAGAAGACATAAATGATTTTTGCCTGTGATTATTCGTGAAGATTTTCTTGTTTTCGCATTAAAACGATGTACATGTACATAACATATAAACGGTTCAAAATTAAGAATTTTATTCCGGCATAATCATAAGTTTTCATAAAATACTTAATAAGTAGTGTTATACACGTTCTAATCTAACATTTCAAACACATACGCTGATGAAGTGTTTACTAACTAAGTTATTGAATGTGGCTAACTGTTTGTTAAATTTTAACATGAAAGCACCTACAGAATTTTTCTCACGTTTCCAAATGCCTTAACTCACTCGGTTACTTGTGCGGATGACCTGCGTGAAATTTGAAACTTTGTTCGGGAAAGAGCTTTGCGCTGACGATTGCGACAGTGCTCGAATGATACCATTGTTTACTATCTGTTAAATCATAGTAGATATATAAGAAAGGTATGATATATATTTGATACAAGGTAGGTCAATATACCAGGCTTTCTCTTTCTTTAATTCTTATATGCAAATTTGCTAGCTTGGAATCTTGGGGAAAATGTCTAGTCGCAGAAGTTAGAACAATTCGTTAATGCACGAAAGTATCAAAAGTTATGCAATAATTATTATAGGGTAATGATTTATTTCGTCTGGCTTTTCATAATAACTTGACAGTTATTTCGGCATATATAGGAATCCTGCATGCAAACGCCTCTGCAAAAGTTTTGTGATTTAATATTAAAATACCTAAATTTATTCCAGTTACTTTCGAGCGACTTGAAATTGCGGATTTTATGACGTTTGCTGAAGGAACGTCAGATAATCTATATGTAGGCAGTAATATTGTAAAAAAGCATCATTTATGGTCAATTATGCAATGGGAAAGAGACAGACAGACGAACAGACAGACAAACAAATGACCAGATAAACAGGCAGGTAATCAAAGAGACAGACAGACAGACAGACAGACAGACAGGCCAACAGTCAGAATCATTTACTTTTCTCAGTTTTCTAAGTAAACCACTTTCATGAAACCCACGAGATTGTGTGAATATGATAGTGTTTCAGTACAAGAACCTTGCAACATCACTTGTAAGCAGGAAATAATTAACGTACTGAGCTGAACTATGTTTGTGAAAGCAGATTTACCTGAAAAGAAGCTTTTTTTGCTTAAAACAATTACAAACTAAAAAAAAAAAGAATTTATTTTTGGTAACAGTGACCTTGACCCGAAAACCATTTAAAAACTTTAAAATATCTTTTTTAGCAACACTGACATTGACACTGTTGCCGGTAACATGTCCAATCTTCGAGAGCGATCCAATAAGCTACGTAATTTTATTCATAATCGGAGTAAAATCAATTCGTTTAAACTAAATGTTCCTTTCCAAAGACATTGATGAAAAAATACTGAAACATATATCGAACGGACTATACAAATGAAGTTTTACAAATACTTATTCCACTAAATGTAAGCAATGCTCTTATATCACACTATAGATGACATTCGGTGGACTTCATTCCTACCAGAAACGTTATTTTCTTATTTTACGGATATGAAACTACATGCATCAATTAACGGCAACAATTTAAACAAAACTACGCAATGAATTATATGTCACAATTTTTATAGAGTTTCATACTAAACTGTACCATACAGTAGATATCATTCCTTTTTAACAGTTACTGTATAAAATTATCCACAACTGGTATCCATGTTATATATCCATATTGTACATCGTACAATCTTTCGCAAACTATTTTTCTATATTTTTAAGAACTTGAGGATACGGCCTTTATATTAATACACAGAGTAAAATGTTCTTTTCGTGCTGGAGCAGTACAAATACAAGTAGTTAAAATCATATGACGCCTTACAGGAAAAAATATTTTACTGTTCTCATATATAACAGACGTAACAATTCAGAAACGTAGGCAACGAAAACAGAAAATAAATCGAGTGTCTGGAAATCAATGAGCTTGGGTATTGTAATTTTATATTTGAAGAACTATCACTGAAGGCAATGAACTCCCTCTGAACACCGCACTGACACAATATACAAAATGTATGTAATATTTGATGCTACAGAAATTGGACAATGCACAGCTAGGCATGGTACTTATCACTTCTGTGAAGTTCAATTAAATTCTGACCAGGGGCTTTGAAAATTAATAGCGCACAAGATTTTACTATCTTGAGCCCCTATGAGTATGACAAAATTTGACCTAGTGACCCGAAACACGAATCATGCACAACTAGTCACAACTAGGCACGGTACTGACCACTTCTGTAAAGTAATAGGGGTTTTGGAGATGAAGCGTCAACAAATTTTTACTATTTCGAGCCCCTCTGACCTTGACCTTTGACCTACTGACTCGAAACATGGACCAAACACAACTAAGCATAGCACTTATCATTTCCGTGTATAACATTGGTTTTGGAAATTAAAAGTCCACAAGATTGCGTCTACAGATAGACAAACTAGCACAGCCAGACAAGTTGAATCCAGTATACCCCCTTGCGCTTTGTTAGCCTGCAAACTGACAAATAAACCATTCATCTAACTTGCAAAAAAACATTGTGTTCGTTGTATTCCAGCAAAGAATGAATGAGTTTTCAAAATAGTTTTGTTCATGTGAATCATAAGTCCGTGATAGCTTCCATAAGATGGTCTCCAGCGGGCAATTGATCTTTTAAAAGAAACATAAATTTTGTTTGGCGAAAATAAATTTTGACAAACCAAATGCAATGTTGTTAGAAAACAACTAATTGGATAAACACATACATTTCTTCTTTACATTTCGAATTGATTGGTTGGCGCATCTTATTGCAATGCCGTTTGCTATTAATTTTATCTTGACTTCTTCGTATCTTTTTTAAGACGCGTTTCTCAATCCATCCGGCAGCATTACTCAAAACATATTGAAGAGAATCAATTTTCAGTATTGATAGAGGGCAGTGGGGGAAAGTGTAGTGCACAAGAACCATAACTCTGGATTCATTATTGCTTAAGTCGCTACCCTTTATTACTTATTCGTGTACGCAGCATAACGTGAAAAGTATTGAAGGGAATACAATGATACTTCATATTTTGCTAGAGGACATTAAAAAAGTCAGTGCACAAGTACCCTTGTTGATACTTCATATATTGATAGAGTACACTAAACATAGCTCTAGCTTTATCATTTTTGGAGCTACTGCCCTAAGTTACTGCTTCTTGTGCAAATTAATATTGAAAAGAATTGAAGGGAACCAATTGATAATTTATCTGATATTGTTTACGGACAATGAGTAAATGTGCAGAGCACAAAAAGGCATGAGTCTTGATTTATTTACACCAGAGCTGTGGCCAATAACATAGTCAAAATTAATCCAAAACTTTTACGGCATGCATCGTTTATTGACTAAGACCTAGAGTCACCAAATTTCATACAAATGATTCTTGGGATGATAAATTGTGCTCCTGGATTAAATTAAGTTTTTAATAAACGCGGTTACAAACCTTTGGTGTCTAAAAAACTTCAAATCATAACTCTAGTCGAAATTAATGCATTTTAGGTGGCAAGTTTATAGAACGCATTCTTCCTTAAGTAATGTACATAATATTAGATATTTGGCAAGAAACATCGTCTTGTGGACCTCGGCCAAGATTTTCCAGTTGATTTTACATCGAGATATAAAGACAAATCCTAAAATAATCATCTCTCGGTACACAAGGCCCATGCCTCAGACATGTTGTTCAAATTAGCCCGGCCCTCGGGTCACTTAACCTACTGACATACTTTCTTATTTTGTTAGCAGATCTGAGCGCATCAGGTCAGTCAGAGGAAAGTTATGGAAATATGCACTTGGGTTGAGACAAAGGACGAAAGTAGGGGCATCCGTGTCCAATAGACACAATTCTATTTGTGTCTCACTTATTTTATATTACCTGTTGATTAGCATCAAGCTTAAGTTCATTAATCCAAAAGGCAAACCGCTTGTACGATTAGCATTCACGTTAAGTGAAAGCAATAATTACATGTTGAATAAAATATATGTGTCATCCAGGTACATACAGGCTGCTCGTTTACTGTTTCTTGTGACAAAATTAAATTTATTCAAAAAGGTGTACTTAAACGTAAAATGTAAAATCAATTCTTTTAAAATATTCTACAGGGAATAGTAAGTATAACTGTTTTTTTCTGTTTAAAACAACTTCTTCTTTTATTCAAAATTTAGACAATACTGCCTTTTTCAAGAAATTTGTCTGCACTATTACAATCTTCACATTGACCATCTTTATAACAAGCTTGGAAATGAAAATGGACGTCATGAAACGAAAGATGCAGACAAATATCTTGAAACAGGCAATACTGCCGATTATTATATGCTTTCATATTGCCTTAGAGAGTTCGTTCAGTATTCTACGGTACTGCACGTTGGTCCCGCCAAATCAAATCGTTCCAAGTAATATTTCACGATACAAGTTCAATTACCTATAAAATTTGAATTAAAGAGTTGTTTTCAAAAGCAAAACAATAAAATAGTATAGCATGAATGGCTAGAATTAATAACGCAAGTAATATCTGCATAGCAATTTGAAAATGTTGAAAATTTCGATGGACTGGTTTTTGGCACCGCTACACTACATGTTTATATTTAAATTTCAAAAGCGTTTGTAACTCATTATAATTTGGTACGGTATAATTTCAAAAATACAGAAGTACTTTACAGGAATATATACTGGAACAATTTAATTAGATGATTCGTCCTAAAGTATGTTAATTTCAGACAGTTCGAAGAAGTTTGTTTTCTCACTAAAATCGGAGAACGAGCAGCTTTATAAAGAGTTATAAAATCATATAAAAAAATACTGTTACATTATTGCATTAATGTCAACCGTTTTTGTTACCTAAATTAGCTTATTTGATTAAAGTTTAAAGTTAAAAAAAAAACTTTTTAGTGCAAAATCAATGTTATTGTTGCAAATTCTTTATGTAATTGTCACTTTAGATTATCGCTTCAGAATACACTCTGAAAATGAAATCACGGTTTTACTCAACGTCCGATATTTCGCTATAAAGGCGTATCGTTAAATCGTTTGATAGATTACAAAAATGATGCTCATATCGCAAGTTTTTGTTTTTGTTTACACTTTCGAGACATATCGACTAAGGACACAAGTTTACAATCCAGTGATATTCAGAGAACAATGCTGCAGACATAAATCCGTTTCTTTTTTATGAAAGACGAAAATCTTCATTTTTCTAAAACGTAGACACTAAACAGTGACAACAAGTGAGAGAATATTCGAGCGACGCATAATTCAATATCTCGCTAGCTTTTATTGCCGACAAAGCGTTTTGTATGACAATGACTTGATAGTTTTTTTTTTTAATTTAGCAAAGATCATTTTTCTTATTATATACTTCCGTGTATAAGTTTTTATGATCATGAACCAAAACTAATTTTCTGTCAGTTGTTTAGAATTTATATGCCTTTAATGAAGCAAATACATTTACATAAAATGCAGTCAAACTTGGAACGGTTGTAGACCAGCATTGACAAGACGATACGTTTTGCATTTATAAAATAAACAACAGTGAATAAAGATTAAATATCAAGATAGTCTGTGAAGCTTCCTCTGGACGATGACCTTTGTTCATCGGTTCAGTCTAATTGATAATTAGTATCTTATTGGTAATCTGGCTTTCCCTAATACAAGTAAGTGAGATTCATATGAAGACAGTTCCAGCAGACCTTTCTTGGTGTATTTTCGTGAAATTTCCCATTTCTCTCCTTATAAATGATTCTTTAATTGGAATATATGTGTCAAAATTATGTTTGACTGTAAACAGACATTTAAAATTTAATCGTTTATTATGAAATTTCTACGGGATTTGTTTGCCAGAAAAGCGCTTCTGTTAAAACAATATTTCTCTTTCATTTGAATGAGAACCAAAGAAACAACAGACGAAAACATCGACCACACAGCAATCATACTAATCAACTTTGTTCGTAATGTAACATAAAGATTAATGGTAAATAGTTGACAGGTAACTGTATTTAGAAAGAAGACAACTCCTACGTCAGAAATAACCAGCCCTTTCAATAATAAAAAAAACAATTTTAAATTAACTATATTATCAACCAATCATACCACATTTGAGTTTCAACATTCAGTTACCACCAACCTCAAAACTTTAACAAACATATACATGTACCAAAGAAATAAGCAAACAGACTACATAAACCGGGAGCACATCACAAATTTGACTCAGGGAAAGAAACAGAAATAAATGATAAGTATCCAAAAGAGTATAGAGGCAAGATATCCTACTAGAGACATTAAACAAATAGTGTTACTATGCAAATTCAATCATAAATACACATCCTTAACTTGTCGATCAAATTTACTGAGATTTGAACACAAACATTTTCTATATATCCAAGTGTCGTATATATTGTACAATACGCATACGTTAATTTATATATGACCATTACAATGAAATTAACAATAAATTTTCAAAATACAGTTAACTCCGTTTATGACGAACTCCTTTGGACCATTAAAATGTGTTCCTTATATCCGGAGTTTGTTATATCCGTATAACATTTTCTTAAAGAATAAAGAAAGAAAATAAATAGGGCAGAGAAAATGTGTTCTTTATATCCGGAGTTTCGCTATATCCAGAGTCGTTATATACGGAGTTTACTGTAGTATCATCTAATGCTACCAGTATCAGTTATGGTAAGTAAACAGATCAGAGGTGTCTCGACAGTCTGACTCTGTGTTGATGGTTCGGTCTGGACTATAAACAGCCTTATTTGAACAAGTCAGGCGAGTAGACGCTTTTGGGTATTCATCAACAAAATTGTATTGCCGTCAAGGCCGAAACAAACTGATTGTAAGAAAATTCAAACGAAATAGGAATTAAAATACCGGAGAACTTATAGTTAGACCCGTTTTAAAACCGGCACGTGGACTAAAATACCATAATACCGAACTTAATATCAATAAAACGCAGTACGTATAGAAAACATTCTAAAAGAAACAATTAAACAATAAACCAACAAAGCTAATATTTAAATCCATCTTCTGTAGACAATAGATATTCAACATATAACACCAGTACGATTTCGACAACAGGTTTTATACTTACGAATGACAAAGATAAGTAAACAAACCTCTGTAAACACAGCAAATCAAAGGCATAGTAAAAACTGCAGAAGCATAACACCAAAGCAACAAAATATCGATGTTAATAAACAAGTTACTTCAATAGCAGTAATTTAACTCAACCGGGCATCATAGTCAAATACGGTTTTATGTGTATTGTTTCCAATTTCTTGGATATTGTATTTGTATGACGACCCACAGGCATTCGTATTATCGATAATGCATATTTCAAAACAGTTTTCACGGTCCCATTTTCTGATTTGTTTTTTTACCGTGATTAATTGTACAAGACACTCGAAACGCTTTAGAAAAGACCACTGAGTCATACAAACGGCTAAGAGTTATTATCAAAGAGAAAAGTTCCATTTCATCGTATTTTCTTTCATTTATTGCGTAATTCCCGAATTCCTTAACAGATAGTTTACAATTTTGCTGTAGATATTCACATCCTCTTGTCAGGTTAAGGGTGTGAACGTCACGTAGGCTGAGGCCAAACTCCACAGTAGACGTAAAAACCAGAAACTACATTGACGTATAGGCAAAACCACACCTTATGTAACTACACAGTACTTTGCATATAGTGATGACCAGTGTTAACGTTCAAGACGCTTTCATTCATTATATGCAACTCATACATGTAACTATTATAAAATGACTATATTCAACCATTTGACGAACATGCATTTAGAAATGACACACGACTTTTGTTGAATGACGAACCAAATGTAGTATGTGCAAATAGTGACTATATTTTAAAAGGGAAACTCCCTATATCAAGCTGATTATATTCCGCAAACATAAATATTGTGTTCAATGAACGTAAAATGATGAATAAATACAATTTTAAAGAACAACATATATAGGAATAGAAAATGCCTCATTTTAGCAAAGCTTATCAACATAGTGGCCTTCTGTAATAAATCGCTATCGACCCATTAATTGTACAACAACAATACATAGATTATTGAATGTTTTACGGTACTGTATCATATTTTGAAATGCTAATCTTGCCGATAATGAGTGGAATGTATAGCTTAATTTTTAGATTATATATAATAAGTAATTATACTAGCAAATATTCTATCTTTTATGCTTTTG
>JAUMHA010411368.1:0-10745 GCA_032359765.1 Saxidomus gigantea
TTTTTCGTGTGGTAAGATTACGAAAACATTGTAGGTCAAGACTGCATACTGCATACACAGAGCATAACTGTCAAAAAATGCAGCATTTGTTTTTGCTCAGCTTAGCCCAAGTAACCTCATGATCTAGAAAATCTGTTTTAAAGGTATCTAAATTACACCACATTGTTATAGTGAGTAGTGCAATCTACCTTTTACTGCTTTTAAGATTTGCTGTAGTATCATTTACTTATACATGCCTTAACAAAAGTTACAAAAAAAGTATGGAAATTGTTTTTAACTTTGGTGAATATGACAAGATGATAAAATGGCATTTATAAAAGAGTTATGACTTTATGGAAATTCCAAGACCTATAGATAGTGACCAATCACAACTCGTCTTTCAAATCATCAAGTTCAACATCACTCAGATCTATTTCCTCTTCAACAGGCAACTGAAAAAAGAAAACAATTCACCATAAAGATATTTTCTAAATTAAGTATTGTAGCAACTTTTACTATCCCTCGTCTTCTAAAATTGAGTGGTCCATCTGTCAATTGAGACTGTACAATACACTGTTTAAAGGGGTGCTCAGTGAACATATATTGACCTTATAGCAAACAGTGCAGATAATTGTCAGCCTATACATCCCATACTGTATGAATGTGTAGACTGATCATGATCTGCACTGGTCACATCCAGCCATCAGGGTAATAGTTAACATTTTGATACGAGAAGTTTATAACAATTATGCATGCACTTTCTTTTTAATGGCAAGACTACTGGTCAAAACTACACTCATGATTCAACTAACCTTATGTACAACACATAACGTTATTACAATGTATTAAGAACCTTTTAGTTTAGAAGAAAAAAAATTCACATGATTCTGGATTTCAAGCCTAACCTCTGTAAGTATGAAAACCAATTATTTTCATTAACACAGGGCTATATTCACATATAAAAGTTGATTTCTTATTCTTGAAAAGGTAACTGAAAATTGATGACTTCTTACCTCTCCATCTTTACCATCCCAAGGATCTGTACTTTCTATAGTTGGTAATTTTTCCCCACCCACAGGAGCAGTTGAGCCACGCCCATATGATAAATCCCTGAGAAAATCTTTAATGCCCTGCGCTGCAAATGGTCCTCGTAGTATGGCATATTTCATCTTCCTCGTGTTTATGGCCGCCATTGCCTGAAACAAAATCAACAGTGTGTGTCAAAATCTAAACAAAATCTACAGCAATCAAATAGATACTATCAGAGATATTGGCGGGGGAATGTATTTTGACTGTATGGGCAAGTAGTACCAAATGACATGCCAGTCATGTTTTAATTATTTTGACACTATGGCAAAATGCTATGGTTCTATCTGTCTGAATAGTCTATACATGTGTTTAAGCAAGGCTTAATCAATGGCTCTCACTTTTCCTAACACTTGCTCCTATTTAACAATTGTTCCTGGGAGTAACCTGTTCCAGTCTAAACTTAAACTCTTGGTAATAAAGCCACTGCCTTGTCAATGGAGAAATTATAAATCAGGGTCAGTTGCTATATTTGTGTTAAATTCTCTCAAGACAAGCAAGTTAAGTGTACAGATCCATATCAAAGTGTGGAAAAACATGACTGTTGCAAAATCCACTGCAGCTCATTCATGTCTTTAAAAGCTAAAAGTAAAACAATTACTTACAGGATATCCAAATCCACCGATTCCAAGTGACTCTTCCAGCTTAGGTTGTGCTCCAGCCTCGGCCCAAATCCACCTGGTAATACAAGTATAAAAGATTTCTTAGGGTCCTTTCACATTAATTGAAAAAGTGTTATAATCATTACCAATGGCTGCCTAAAATTGTCCTCCATAAAATTACTTCTAATGATAACATATCATTTATAAAAAGTCTCACATGAGCTTAAGTAATACTGTATTAACATGGTATCTCTTGTATTCTGCACTACACCCCCTAAATAGTTAACACCATAAAGCATTGTGCAAAGAAAGTGATGTAGGTTTCAGTCCTGTCATTATATTCATACTTTAAGTGGCACTGTAATCAGTTTTGAACAGAGGGATTATTCTTTTTCTGTAGAACATCACAAAACATTTTAGATTTTGAGTATACTATATGGAAGAATCAACTTACCCCCATTGTTTTGCTTTAAAATGTTCCCCAACAGTTTTGAGCATACTGATGTAATCATTTCTACACTTGGATTGACAGTCTAGGATGTGAGGTAGAATTGACACGATACATAGCTGTCTGTCATCACAGTTGTTGCCGAGAACATTCTGGCTCACAACCTGTCAAGTAGACCAAACACACACATTGAATACAATTAAACTCTATGGTCTAACAATTTTAACCTCATTTGTGTTAAAATAACCTTCATGTATCTACTTCAAAAATTCCATGCACAGTGAAAGCAGCAGAAATTTGCTATGACAAATATTTGCTCCAGACTGAAAGTTCAGAAGACAACTTGATTTCTCTCAACAAACCATTTTATAGTAACAACGAGACTATTCAAACCCTTTTGATATGTGAAATCTATTCAAAAGGTCAACATTTTAAGCATATTCCTCCAAATAACAGAAATAATCTCTTACCCAAAAGATCAAAAATGGCTACAATATTAAACTGAACAACAATCATTATTTTATCCAAAAAAAACAGGCAGTCTATCAAATTAATTTTACCTCATAGACATCTGGTGGGGGTACATTCTCTGAAACCCTTTGTTGTGCCCAGCTAACAATATCCGATGCAGTACGTCCGCCATCATATTCCTGTGCTTCTCCATCCTTCTTACCTCCAGGGAAATATTTGATAGTTGGATAACCTCGTACCTAAAATACAGCATGTAATCTTGCCATTTTAAACACTCAAAACCACCATGCTATACCGTAAAAAATCTTTAAATCACAAACCACTTTTATTGTCAAAACAATTCAGCAAACATCATCATGGCAAGTTTAGAAATGTCCTTGCCTGATTTATAAATCTGTTACAGACATATTTGTCACCACATCTAATTTAATTAAAGACCAATCTAATTCAAATTAAGACAAAAAATCTAGTCAGACACAATAGTTTGATCAGTGAGACAGAACTTCCTAATTGTAGGACGCACTATCTCATTTATTTGTATTCTCAGTGGTCTTTCAATTAAGCCCCTGACATACATTTCTTGCAGCTTAACTGCCTGTTAACAGTATCTCAGGTAACAGGTGAGCAGTTTACGTAACCATCTTTTCTCGAAGGGACCATTACTACACTCTCAGCTTCTGTAAGAATCACACAACTTTCTCCCACCAAGCGTCCGGTTGGCTTGAACCCATGACCTATAACATCAGTGCCCTACAGTAGTGTACAGCTACAGACACTATATACAATATTACATACCCCGTATCTGCTTGCAATCACTGAATGTACTGTAGCATCAAGAGCTCCAAGTTTGACCTTGCCCTTCAGTTCTGTGGCAGCCTGAGCCCACTGTGGAGCAAGATTCTTACAGTGACCGCACCAGGGAGCAAAGAACTCCACCAACCAGATGTCCTCACTCTGAATAACTTTCTCTTGGAAGTTTGAATCTGTCAACTCAACAACCGCATCCGGATCAGTCTGCATTAAAGATTTAAATATTAACAGGACTGCATCCTGCTAAACAACTTGAACTAATCAAGTCTGATATGCATGAACAGAACAAAATGCATAAATAATTTAAGTACAAACTTACATCACAAATACTGGTACATAAACTATTAATGTTTATGTGACACTTATGTCATGGATTTCATGGCTGGGTTGATCAATGAATTAAAGATTGCAACAGAAAAATGCCCGACAATACCATTTACTACATAACTGAAATCTACAAACTCAAGTTCTTATGAAATTGCAATTTGCTAAAAATCTGTTCAATTTTATGCCAATACATTTTATGGCAAACTGCTGTTATTTCAGGAAATCACCAATATTTTGTAACTTTTAGAAAGTAATCTGGAATTAATTTTTTGAAGCCGCATCCAATCTTGCACAGACTATACATGTACAAACATAGAATATAACTATACAAGGCTAAATAATTTCCCACACTTACTTGGTTTTTGCTAAATGCTTCATATTTGTCAAGTACGAAATAAATAAGTTTATCATTATGAAACTTGTCTAACACCTGCCACTTAATCACTTCCATCAAAGAAAGGCAGGTGTTCAATAGTATTCATGACTACATATTTAAAGGTCTCAATAAATGATGCTCAGACTGTTTGAAAGAAGAATGATGACTGGAAACCAAGCTAACTTTAAAGCAAGGATATATATGGGCATACAAAATGTAATCATCATAGCTAAAATAATTACCTTTGATAATACAGAGGTTAAACAGCTGATCCTGGGTCAGCTTCTGTCACCTGCATTGAGCTACCATATACCTTATAAGGCAGGAATGTGTTAACAAGGAAATACACATCTGTGATAAGCTGTGACCTGCTTATAGTGGATGGTAACATGTTCACTAAACGTACCTGTTTACTGCCACCTCCACCACTGCCGCCACCACCACTACCCTTTTTGCCACTCAGCTTCTGCCTAACCATGGAAGAGGCTGCACTCAGTGCCGCATCAACAATACCTGAGGCCTGTCTTGCTCCTGTAAATTGTCATACATAATTTAACTTGGCAAGATGCCAACAAAGTCCGGTTCATACAGCTAAACCACCAATTTCTGTTTATGTTAGGTTGGCTGATTAACAGAATAAACTTTAATTTCAAACCTGTTGTACCAAGCTCAGTTTTTGGCCTGTTGAATGTTTTCAAACTGTTTCTTTTATGCTTGTTTTAGTAGTGAGATGAGTTTTCTAAGAGATTTAAAATTCAGTCCTCTGCACTTTCAATGGTAGTTACTCATAATTAAAACTAGTAAATACAGAACAAAGAAAAACATGGCTTGCACCTTTTAGGAGGAAATTCTCACTGGCAAACACTTTTATCACTTATTTGGAATGTTTTGTGTATTTCCATTATAACAGTACTTTATTAAAGGTACCAATATGTACAATGTGTTAGTAAACTTAAGCAGTATTCTTGCATATCCAAACCAACAGTAGTAACACTTTTGACTGGCGATTGGCAATTAATTCTAAGACAGGTAGCAACAGCTGGCACAGAAAATTGATGAAATCTTACCCTGGTAATCTGTAGGTTTAGATTTATCAAGCCCAAATACTTTGATGGTAGGAAATCCTTTAACTGCATATTGTCCACCAAGACTCTGGTGCTCATCAGCATTTACAGCACCCACTTTAACCACACCCTTCAAAGCTGTAGCTGCTTTCTTCCAATCAGGAGTCAGCTGCTGACAGTGGCCACACCTTCAATAATTAAGTTATGGAAAAAAAAAATCACGAGGATTCATAAATGATGTATTAAGTACATGTTTTGACATTTTTTTTAATGCTGTAGTATGTTTCTGCAATAATTTTAAAAGATATCTATACGCTCCAATATACGGGTTACAATAAAAGAGCAGAAGGTGGATCAATACATGCAACAAGGGGATGGAAAAAGGGACAGAGCGCATCACCCTTAGTTAAGAAATTTTGTAACAGACATCAAAAATGTATAGAGTTCTGGAAATTTACTGAAAGTAAATATAAAGTTCTGTCTAAGTTCAACACTTACCACGGAGCATAGAATTCCACTAGCCACAACTCATCACTGTTCACAACTAGTTTATGAAAGTTGTTTGGAGTTAGTTCTACGACGTCATCTGTACTTGAGTACATGCATGAGCATGTTGTCACACAAAGTGCTAAAACACTCACTGAAAAACAACGCACAATTTCTCTGAGCTATATACTAGCAGTGATTTTTTTACTTTTTTTGGCAACAGCTAATGCCTTTCAAATTGGGAATTTTTAGCGCAATAAACTTCAAAATTGGGAAAAATTAACAAAACTTAATAAAAAAAATCATTTTCTGGTGTCACAGGATCTGATGGCTCAGATAGCTTAGGGTCACCATGAGCTTCTGTTGATTTCTGAGGGTCATTTTGTGGGGACTCAGATTTCTTGGACAGATCACTTTGCTTTTCTGACGTTTGATTTGAATTTGATTTCTCTTTAACTTTACCAAAAGATGTTCGAATGTCTGGAGTGCTGATGGCGTGTTTAAGTTTTATTTTCTTATTATAATATTTGGAATTATGCGACATGTTTGATAATTTAGGTAATTTTCTAACAATTTTTTTTCCAACTCATTTTGACGCACCGTGATGAAAGTCATACTAAATGCCGTACTAGCTCCTCTATGCCTTGACCCGTTTATGTAAACGCACGTCGAATTGGCAACAAAATTCTGCTAATAAACCATAATTAGAGTCGGAATTTCATGATTATTTGCATCGTTTTAGTTCAACTTTCACAAGAAATCAAATTAATTGGGAAAAATCTTCTCGTTTTGGGGAATTTTAAAGCCTTTTTTTTGGGAATTTTGACCATTTTTGTCAATTGGGAAGACGCCGAAATTCAGAGTCAAATCGGCGCCAAAAAAATCACTGACTAGCTTTCCTTTTAGACATTTGTTTGCAGAAAGTATGCTTTAGTTAGAAACATATGACATTGTTATACTATTTAAAAATGTTCAAAACTACATAAATTATAGTTTTTTTTCATAATTTTATTATTAATTAATTTTTTGACAACTAGCCGATCCTGCTAATTGATCTGATTGTTATACAATAAAAAAAATATGAAAAATTAGGCATTTAGTTTGTCCCCTGTTCCAAAAACAACTGTAATAAGCCGATAATTAATTGGCAAACATGCTTACTTTAAAGTGACAATACCCTTCAATATCATGAATATGATAATCACAATTTAATGTAAAACATTCACCAATGGTTAAGTATCATTAAAAACAAGCATTGCGAAAGTTATAGCCAAATAACATAAATGTAAACAACAGTTTTATTCCTATTGTTTTTAATGAACATAGTTGAAAAATAACTACAAAAAATTTGCACTATTATAGCTTTAATGTCACTTCACAGCAGACACACTGCAAATAAAAGCATCCTTTAATCTTGTTAATTGATTATCAAGTGTTACAACAACATCCTGTGCAGTAATTAAGTAGACATGATTAAGTTCTCGTAATAAAAAAACTCGCAACCATAATTTTGTTTATCTTCTTCTTATAGGCAGATGCAATTACATATGATTGAAGACTATTTAAATGTGAGAATAATATTTCAAACACTTTGCAGACTTCGCGAAAGTTGAAAAAAATAGCCAAACATTCGGACCGGCAAGGTCCAAACATTTGCCGGACGGAATACGAATCTGACGGACTAAAAATACTGAGTAAAAAGAGAAACTCCATAAAACAGTGGATGTACCGACACTAAAAAAAGTCTTTTTTTCATACTGTTTTTTTTCTGGGCCGAGCGTTCGTCAGTAGTTATTTTTCTTTTCTTTCCCGGTTCTACTCCTTATAGAATTGCAAGGACGCCATTTGGACCAAAGCGATCCGAATATCGACATTGAATATATGCCGGACAGTATATATCCGGATTAAAAAAAGTGCAGTCCGACTCGAAATCTTTCGGACATGTCCGTTGGACTGACGAATTTCGCGAAGTCTGCTTTGGCCACTGGACAGCTGATTAAGAGGCCTACACGAGTCCTCGAGTTATCCCGGGCTCTTGAGTTATCGAAGCTCGAGTTAACGAAATTTTACTGTATTGTAAAACGTCGCATTCTAATTGGTTGAGAGTACAAAACAGACGACGCCTTTACATTTTATCAGCTGTCAAGCTGTATAATGAATTATATTGCAGTGATTTTTAACAAGCAGTTCCTGATAATTTCGTGAGTCTCTTGGAATTGTCGTTGCATTTTTTTAGCTTCCTTTTGTAAAAGGTATGCGTACAAATAAGCAAAATCAAGCGTCCCCAAAAGCCCTGGCACCCCTCCCAGTTGGGTCAATTTCGACACAGTGGTCATGATTTGAACAATTTTGGTACAGGTCTACTAGGCAATGCTTCATGCTGAATATCTAAGCTCTAGCCCTGTGTAGGCCTGCTACAAAACCTCTTACTCATAGGCAGTAAGGTTATTCTTCTAAATAACTCCAGTATATTAATCGCATAAGATGAAATCAAAGTCTTACATCAAATAACAAAAGAATGGTCTGATATATATTAAGCAAACAAAAGTATCTACAGTGATCTAGTTGCATAAAAAATTATTTTGATAAATGTTTGCCGCGAAAATACATGACAATTGCATTCATTGCGGAGCCTTTTATATATTTCGTCAAACATACATTTCAATTTGTGAATATAATACCTATCGAATATCTTACCTATTAACAATCTCATTTTCTCTCCGTAAATTCTGACTTATGTTGATAAACTGACAGCTACCGCTCTGAGTACGCCGGGGGATTCCGTATCAGATCGTGTCTAAATTTGATTGGTTGAGACGAAAAGAAACGTGTCGCGAAGGTAAATCCCAAGTAAGGGTGATAACTCAAAAGGTACAAGTTACTTCCCGTTACGTATATACTGTAGGTATGACTCCGCTAAATATTTTTCCATAATACTTACTTACTGTAACTTAAGCTCTGTCCGCATACCAGAACACATTCGTTGGGATAGTCTATTTACCCCAAGATACCCCAAGACTACCCAAGACACCTCAAGATTACCCCAAGACCCCTTAAAATTGTTAAATACGTATTTCTTTCAATATTTCAAAATTTAACACCCTTGTTTCAAAGTATATAGCTACTGTTATATCATCATCCACGATTCCGCTGCTACTAAACAAATCGTTCATAAGGTCGTTTCTTTCTTTATTTTCCGCACCGACTTCGTTTTAAAGATAATGCTTTACATTATCTTTTAAGTGTTGTGTACACAAGTATCTTGTAGCGGATGGGAAGACGTGTTTTGTCGCTTAAATTGTTAAGGCTCTCGATCTCATCGTCTGTGCCGAATTCCTTGTTTTCAGATATTCTCATTTCAATATTATCATAAACTTTTTCGGTAGTATCATGCTCTAGAAAACTTTTGAACGTCTTATACGTGGCGTCGTTGAGTAGTAAAATAGGTCCTAGAAATAATGGGTTTTCTGCACTGCTTTTCCGAAAGATTCTTTGGTTATTGTACACAACAGGGTCCGTATATTACAATATTAAAAATATACGGACCCTGTACACAAGCACAGTAACATAAAATTCCCTAAGTTAAATGTTCTATCAATTCCAATTGGTTGTTTTTTTCCGTTAGAAAAGAAATGTTTTAGATCTTTCATGTGTTAATGGACGGGACTTTGTCTTTATGGTGGATGACTGTTTGTACATAGTGATGTTCGTTAATCATTTCTAGGACTTCCAGTATTTCATCTGCTATGTTGTCGCGGTGTTAACGTTTGTTTGTTGTTTTGTTTTTCTCTTTGCCAGTGTATCTTACGTTTCGGATAACTTACGTTTCGGATTGCCTTGAAGTCACTAGCACAGTTCATTGAGTCGTCTTTCTTTTAGCTTTCGAAAATTTCTTTTGGTTTTCGACTGTCATTACTTTGTTTTTAACTTGTCCATGATCTTTGGATTTGTATGTGTAAAGGTTTTTCCATGAGGTTATGAAGCAATAGGCTGACTTCCCTGGTACTCATACACCGTGACTCGTCCGCAGTAAGTTCAGTAGCCAAAAATTCACTGCCCGAAAGTGCGGTAGATACTTCGTTGAAAAGACAATAACCATCTCCCGCTGTTAACGATTGAATACCGTATAAGCTCATTCTACATTTCTGCATTATGTCTTGTGCATTCCTATCTATCCTAACAAAGTAAGATGAAATGGTGGACTTTCCGAAGTATTCAAAAGGACCAACATATTGCTTTTCACGTCTGGCTGCGAATGTGATTTTATATGCATATAGGTCTCTTGTTGATTTTATATTTAAATTATGCATTAATTTCTTCACTATCAGTGACATTCCGTGTGCAATATTTAAACCTTATATCATAAATTAAAAAACTATGTACATGTAATGTATTTTATCCCTACATGTGTGTGTCTTTGTTATGACTTTGTTTTTGTCGGAAAATAGCTTATAGCACTTAGTTTTAATGATTGTTAATATTTCTATATTTCCTACATTATTAAAATACCGTTGAAACATTCTGCCATTCTGCTACTATAGAGGAACGACTTACATATATATTTTTCTGTATCAATATATTAAAATTAAATAAAAGAATGCGTATGTTTAAAAATCCTTTGAAACGCTTAATACAGACATTACGGCGGCGTAACTATATCTGACAAACGCGAACCAAATCTATTATTACTGAAAATTCTGTTGTTGTTTTTTAACATGTATACATAAAAAACGTAAAGGCTGGCTTCTCCTGTTATATGACTTTACATTGTTTTCGGACAAAAATGTCGGCCAGAATCAGTCAAATCGATAAAAATAATTAAAAAAAATACATGTTAAAAATTGTTAAAACAACGAATACAGACATTACGGCGGTGAAACATTCTCGGACATTTAATGTCGGTCAGAAACAGGTAAATATATTAAAATTAAATAAAAGAATGTGTATGTTTAAAAACCCTTAACACTTCATACAGACATAGCGGCGGTGTAACGTTATCGGACAAACGCAAACCAAATATATTATAACTGAAAATTCTGTTTTTTTTTTACATGTATATATAAAAATGTTAAGGGATGTTTCCCCTGTCATATGAA
>JAUMHA010411379.1:0-10744 GCA_032359765.1 Saxidomus gigantea
TTGTGAATGTTATATGCCCATGCACCATATCAAAAACTCAACCTATTCAATCTTTTTTACCTGCCATTCAACAGGCTAGGTAAATATTGCCGATGGAGGTACATACCCGAATCGGGTATTTTGAGAATAAAGAAATGGGTGACGTGTTTTTCCCGTTTATAGCAAAAAACAACATGAAAATGCATGATCAGAGTAAAACAACACTACACTAGAGCCCTAGCCCTATGTATAAACAGGGAAGACATACTCATCCAGCCTGTCCTTGGAAAGAGCTAGGATTATATTCGCACATGGTTGACATTTCACACATTCTTTTTTGTTCTCAATATAGCTTGATTGGGGTATATACATTCATCGGCAATATTCACCAGCCTGTAAAGAATTGCGTCTTGACCACTAGACCATCCTGGCGCAATATTATCATTGAACATCTTTGGGAAGTTTTTATGCCATAAAATTAATGAAAACTAACAGCATGCCACTAAGAATTATTGCATATTTAGATGAGATGTCTTCAATGTGCATATAGCACACTTTTGTGACCACTTACGTCTATAACGACTTGCGCCTGAAGGAAAAAAAAACCCCTACCTACCTACCCTATTTTTTATACCAATTACCAGTTACCTGAACCACACATATTTTTTTTAAGCCTAAGAAACAAAACAAATAGATTTGGTGAAAAAAAAAAAAAAATCAACATTAAAGTAAAATGTAAAAAGGCCAAAGAAATCGTATAACGTGTACTTCGTCTATCGTGTAGCGTGCAGCGTGCGCTTCGTATATCGTTCAAACCGTGTATCGTTCTAAATCGTGTACCGTGTATTTACCATACGTGTGACGTGCGTGTACCGTGTGTACATCGTGTATCGTGCCCACCGTGTGACAACTGTTACGTTCCGACTACTGTATCATCTGCGCGCTTAAATTATCAGAGCTTCTTTATTCTATCTATTTTTTAGAACTCGGCGACTGCATTTAGCTGGATAAAGGGTGTCAGACTGTATATCTTACTGTACCGTTAGCTGTTCAAGTAATTTGTCAAACATTATGTACTTGCAAATGCTGCTTTTAAGCCCCATCTATATATAGGATAGGTATTCTTTCCCATTCATGATGATATGATAGTGTCAATATGGGAATATTGGACGTTTCCATATTTTGAATACAGTTACGTAAATTGATTAAGATATCTACAAATAACAGTTTTTGCTGAATGACCTCTCCCAAAAGCCCGAACCCCCAGATGTAACAACGGTGTTAGTGTGACCAACTCTATGTCCGTCCATAAGCCTGTACTCCTGGCTGAAAGTTAAAAGGCCTGTTACAGTATGCTCAGTTCTTATTTTCATTTTTTCAGAGAAATTAATTATTCATTCAGCTTCAACATGTCTCACGGGATCCTGATCAAATAGAAAAAAATCTGTATGCAAGCTCCAAAAACACATTTTAGCTCTCTTAATGTGTTCATGCATACTACCTATGCGGCATAACACATTGGATGCCTTTTAATCAGCCAACTTGTTTTCCTATCGCTTTATAAACACAAATCATGTACGAGGGGCGTTCGTCAATAATTGATAAATGTTTGACTGTAAATACATTCACTCTACTACAGTGTTCTTTTGTATCATGTTGCAAGCAATGCACACTCTGAAGTCGCTTATTTTGAATATTTGTTTTGCCTTTGATTTAGTTTTATTCAATAAAACGTAGTTTCAGTGAATATCCATGCTCTGGGTTCATTTTACCTCTTTTAAACGAGAATCCCTAGTTTTTGATTGAATAAAACGTGAATTGAGCCATCAAAATCCTACAAAATTCGTATGTAAATTTGTCGTGGAATTGCGAAGTGTATATAGTTTTTGGTGCTTTGAGTTAAAAGTGACATCACTAAAACTGCTCTAAATCAATGACATTTCGATCCTACTACTTTAATTCTTAATATAAATATTACGTGTTTAGTATATTATACACACATATAGTTAAAAATACAAAGAAATACACAACAATTTACAAAAGGGTTACAATATTTGCTGTCGCTCACAATTTCTACCTGTGGTAGCAGATACCTTTGATTACAGAAAGGAAAAAGCAAGAACACTAACTTTTTACCCATAGTGTAATATGTATCTTAAATTACTCGGATGTTTCATTAGTCCCTTTTAAATGAAAAAGTTAAACAAGTAATTGCATTAAAAAAATTGATACATGTCAGCTGAAAATTACGTCAAAACAAAAAGTATCTGTATTCAAATAAAGGTCCACATATTATTATCATTATTACATTAGTTTACAATGTACCACGTGAAATCACTTTATTGAGTTAAAAGCAATATATTGCGTCTTCGTTACAGGTTTTGAGTAAACAAAAGTCATGTTAATTGAGGTATTCCGTTAGTAGATAACAATTATCAATAAATATACTAATCACCTGAGATATCCCTTCATTAGATTACAGTATCATATCATGTTAATGGAGACACTCCATCGATAGATTACAATATCAAAAAACAAGAGGGCAAAGATGACCCTATATCGCTCACCTTAGACCTACTTATGACAATATGTAACAAAACTTCAACCTTTGAATATAAATTATAAACACAAACATTCTTTTTGACCTTCACAAAACAAACCAAACTAAATGTTAGCCAATAAAATTGTAAAGTACTTTAACATGATTTAATAGTTAGAACTTACGTAAAACAAAATGAAATCCTATTTCCAAAGACTCAAGTTTATCACACTCTGGTTCGCCACACTTAATCAAATACAAATATTTTAAAATGGAATTTCTTCATGCAAACAATCAAACCGTTGTTGTGCAAATTAAATTACGTTTACATTACTACTTTTGTCTTAAGTTGGCATGAATTTTGTTTGGCGTTGGGTCATTAAGTCAATGAATGAAGGGCAAATCGGTTCATTGGTCAAGCGTTTAGACATGATGTTTGGATCTTGGACTCAATGTGTACTGATGACCTTATTTATTTATTTTGTGCCTGAAAGGATCTTAATGAAATGGAGCACATGTTAAAACTAAATAATACAGAGACATTAAGGTGGTGCAGAGGGGAATAACAAGTGCCATTGGACAGTCTGCCTGGATCGGCCACTTGAAGGAAATTACCTGATTCTTAATATAACAGCAGGGTTTCAGATAACATATGCATGTAGGTGTTGTTCACCATGTGTCTTAAGATTATTTTGATGTTGCTGTATGTATACTAGTAAATTTACGACGGCATGAAAACTCTCATATCTTTTAATGTGTAATAATAATTTATACTATTTTTTTATTCTCGATTGCGAGACAAGTTCTTACAACTTAATTAACCAATTTGAGACTCATTCCAGATTAAATAAATATCGAAGACAAAGGAGCAATGATGGAATATATACACAAGTGGAGTACACAACCACCAAGGCACTGGTGGGGATGGAACCTGGGACCCTTCGGTCCGGAAGCAAACGCGCTACCACTATGCTACTGCGTCTCCACTGTCTGTTACATGTTTCTTTCAAATATGCTTTTTCTCCCATGGCTTGCCTTTTGTCATTGGGATTTTTACATTTTACAACTACGAAATCTGGCTTATTGTAACTTTACGACACCATTCTTTTAGATGAAGCTGCTTAAACCATTACTCTTTAAAATAAGTAAAACAGAACAATACGGTGAATCTTATTTACCTTACTGTATTTTCATTCTTTTTTTGTCATCACGCAAATAAATTGGAAACATACTGTTTGTCTTGGTGATTTCTAAGGCCGTGATGGAAACTAGGCTACCTGGGTTGAAAAGCTTGGTTTCCAGGTCAAATAATATTCAAAACGTTGTTAACACACTAAAGGTCCAATTTATCTTGCCAATTGACCATCGTGGTAAAGATTGTAGAGGCTATATCTTTTACCCAAGTGTCATGAAAATATGTTACAATGTTTGTGTAAATAAAATCTAGGTCAAATTTTTAACATGATTGGATGATAAAAACCTACGTGATGCGGTCGAATTATAGTAAAATCTGGTGTACACAGTAGTATTTTGTACCGAATTACCTTGAAAATTAGTCAAAATGTTTTTTGTTTATAAATTCTAGGTCAGGTACGAAACTGCGTTACATGGAGTTCAAATGTCAAAATATACGAAAAGTTTGTAAACATTCTAGAAGCCGAATAAGGTACCCAGACATCATGAAAAATATTCTTGATGAACTGTAGGTCACCTTCGAAACTGAATTACAAAGGGTAAAAACCTTATCGCAAGTCAAATAATAGCAAATATACCTTGTGAACTCTCTAGAAGCCAAAATTTGGTCAGACTGTTATTCATGATAATCTTTAGATTAACTTTGAAACTGGATCACATTGCGTCGCTTTTGCAAGCAGGTTTAAGCATTGTCCTTAACGGATCTTGATCATGATTTTTGACCTATTTGTCTTTTAGAGCAGTAGTACTCAGGTAAGCGATAAACGGCCTTCATTTGCCCATATTACCGTATTGCAAACGATTTTAATCTTCCCCGAATAGTCGAATTTCATCACACACATATTATGCAAAAAGCTTAAGTTTTATCGAGGTGTATATGTTTCAATATTAACTGCAGTTCCCCGATTATACTTTTTTAAACAAAAAAGTTAAATTTAACAAATGCAGCTATTCTAGTCTTATAATATGCAATAACTTTGATTTTATTTCATAAATCCCCATCGGGAATGCGACTTGAAAAGTAATTTAACGATAAGTTTAGAATTGAGCACAATACTTTTGAAATTGTGATGTCAAAGTGCAATATTAGGTTTAAATGGAGATATCCCGGTTTATTCTTCATACAAATCAAGTCGTAATGATGAATAAAACATTAAGAATAAGGCGTGGACCTGAAGTTTCATGACTTTATCGGTCTTGAAGGACTGTATATTACCTACTTACGATATAAAAGATATTGAATGTGTCTTTTCAAACTTAATGATAGATGATACTAAAATAGGCGTTTCTAAACTTATACAATGCATATACATTTTACGCACGATATCAAATGATGATTTTTTTCAATGTTTGTTTCAAGGATCTGATGAGACACATCTCTTGAAGCTTGCACTGTTTGCACAGAAAGTTATGTATGTAACTCAATGAGAAATACAATGTTTTGTTGGTTCTAGTCGACATCCTCTGTATGATTCAATTCGCTTTATATCCGATATATGCACATATCTAGTCAATAGCCACTTTATGATTTAATTCACTTCATATCACTTATGCACATATCTTCCATAAGGTGTAAAACTGTGTTTTAGCTTGACAAGTAAATCTACAAAAGTGGTGTGAATTAAGACATGTATCTGCTTAATATTTTATGTTCTGTTATGATTGTTCACAAGTATTTGCATTTAAATGTTTGTTGCCTTTACCAGGCTAATGCCCATATGGACCAAGTTCTCTTATAATTAATCAAAATCTACTTTTCGATTATGGCCCTTGAATTAGCCATGTCCACACTCTATGTCGAACAGGTTCATTCGATTTTTATCAAACTTTGTCAAATGTTTGTGGGCATGATATCTCGACTGAATTCGGTAACCATCGACATCGCCCGAGATACCTTTGGATAATGACCCTCGAATTACCCAATGTTGATAAAATTAGCCTTACATGCTCTCTAACTCTAACAATTTACTTGCAGTCTTCAAAAAATTTGACCAGATCAATATATCAGTTTTATAACCACCTACATAGCTGCAGTCACTCTGGAGTGATGCTCTTTTATTGCTGAAAAGTGTTTACCAACTTTTTTGACCCTCCCCCCTTGGGGAGACGGGGGAGGCATATAGTATTTAGTACATATGAATACATAAAGTATTATCTGAACCTTTTAAAACACCCTTGAACTTTTGGGGCGATACATTTTTGTCGTCTAATTTGTAGCCGCGGAATATAAACAGAACCCGAATAGAACTTTTATCACAACGACAGCCAGATAATCTTTACCCGTTCCTCAGTACAAATATTTCATAGAAATGCGCCAAACAGTTCAGAAATGAATCAGGGGGAAGGCATATTGGATTTTCATTAAACTTGGTGGGAAGCATCAGTTTGAAGTCTAGTTGTGCAAATTTTAATCTGGGGTCATACATTTATAGGTAAAGGTCAAAGGGATCTTAAATGAGAAGATAACTCGAATTCCCACGGGTCAGAGTAAAATGCTCGAGTTATCGAAGGTCTCGAGTTATCTGAATTCCGGACATTTACAATTACTATTGGTCTTATTAATAAAGTACAATGATTTCTCCATTATTTTATTTAGAAGGCGCTTAATGTCAAAGGGTCAGAAAAAGATGCACCTTGACCGGGAATCGAACCCATGGCCCTTCGCTCAGACATGTTAGACCGAATGCTCTCCGACTGAGCTAACCAGCCACTTACCTAATTTGTCTAAAATTGTAATTAAGTATGTACCGTGAATGTGCATCAGGAAAACAAGCTTAATCCTTGTCTATCTTATCAAATATGTTACTCGAATTATTGACTGTTATTCACCAGCCGAGAAGGTATAATATCTCAACACTTATAAGAAACATTAGTTTGGCGGCAACAGCATAATTGTTATGTTGATAGATATGAATTGATTACTTACTAAAATTATAAACCTACTCAAGAAAGACTGAAAACGCAAGAGTATCTTATTGACCTTTCTCATTCAGTATTACCCAATACGGGGTTTTCACAGACTTACCGTTCTTGCGTAAGCTTCAGCGTTAAAGAGCACAAACAGTTATCGATCGGCGAATGAGTGGGCGGTTTCGGTCCGAAAACGAAAGCGAATACTATTTCTTATGTATTATGAATGAATAGTCCTATGATTATCGTGTTATTTGCTGAATTATTAACTTATTTCTACTACAAATTATATCCTTATAAAGTATATTTTTGTAACTTTAATTGTAGAAAATGATGAAATTATAATATGGAGGAAAGAAAAGAATCGCCGGCGGAGGCATAGCTTCATCAGACTACAATTTCATGAATGTGCATAAAATAATTACAGAAATTAATTGACTTGTACTTTCAGCATTTCAACAAAATATCAAAAGTGTTTTTTCTTAATTAGTTTAGTAAATTCGTTCTTGCATTTAAATTAAGAAATAAAGCAAAGAAAATACGTAATTTGCATTGGAGTTTTCTTTTTTCGAACAGAAACACTTCTACAGCGCGTTTTGTGCATTAACTATTAATATATACAGTTAACTGTACATTTTTTTATAATATAAACGAAGGAATAAAGAATTAATCAAGTAAATTTTGAAAAATGTCAAAGTGAGTTTGAAAAGATAAATAGAAATGGCAAGTTCAGCGTGAGAGATTTTTTTCCGTATCTCGTCAACTTCTACAGGCACGGACCTATACTTACTACGGCTTAATTACACATCAATCATGACTTTACTTGATAATTTTAAAATAAATTACTAACTAATGAAACAATTGTTTAAAGATATCTTGAAAGAAGTCAGCACAAATTTCTAAACAAAGCAAATTACTATAAAAAGCTAGAAAAACGGACGTGTGCTAATTTTCATTTAGGGCTTAACGTACATAGGTTCGTAATGAGTTTGAAAACAGATCGGATGAAAAAACGGGCTTACAGAAATTTTAATAAAAATATTGAAAAGTGTTGCCACTGAAAAGATTAAATGAAAAGAGATAAAATGCTTCAAAATGCTAACATACTTCTATGTACAGCTGATTGTATATAAACTGGTGTACTAGCAGTTTTTATTCATTTATTCGCCTTCTTTTCAGGGAAAAGTATATATTAATCATTAAAAATATCAACTTAAAACGATGCAGTTGTTTACACAAAATGATTAAAAAAAACATCAACACGGAAATAATTCGAGTAGCTAGAGATGTGTCGTCATAGTAGCAAATAATGATACCGGATACAGAAAAAGAAAGAAAAACGCGACGCGGTCGTTTTTTTTCTTCTGACATGATGTATATAGATCTGTAAAAATATCAATGAATATCTACTAATTTATCTACAGTATATCTTAGCTTAACTAAACGTTTAAAAATAATTTTAGTAGAATACTTTAAAACATTGACATGATATTTAAAAGATATTAAGACAGAAGAAACAAAAAAGGCTGTGCATGCAGGTTAACTTCAGTTAATTAAGACGCCTGCACCTGTGTATTAAAACTATTAATCGTTACAGAGATTATCATATTTTTCAAATGATACCCGCATTAAGAAATAAAGGGACAAATCAAAATAGATTTAAGTGAAATGAATTTTAAAGTGTTGCCGTTCCATTTTATAAAAGAAAATAAACGTCGAATAGATATGTCCGTCGTTTACTGTTTTCATTCATCTATCTAAATATAAACTTTATGGAGCGGGTCGTTTCTGATGTTGTGAAAACGCGTGGCCCGATCCATTTGTTATAGTTCAACGTTTTTTGCATGCCTTATGCATATTTTTATGTAACATGATTAAATCTATAAACTTTGAATACTTTTGAATGATCAAAAGAATAAAATATGAGTAATCTTCTGTAAATGGCTTTTAACAATATCGTTAACGTGTTTCATAAAACAAATATAGATAATGGATCAATATACAGTAGAAATCGCTAATACAGTGGCGTGTAACTGCCTCCTCAGTTGATAATACGGTGTCGCGAATGTGTAGAAGTGTCTGAAAAACCCGTATTAAAAGGTACATTTAACTTCAAACAAATGTCTCATTCACGAAGAAAAAGCATTTTTGATAATAGTCACGGAGAACGTAATAATACTGTTAGGACTGAGCAGTTAGATACTAATATTACTGTGGAAGAGGTTCTCCAAACTAAAACGTTACAAAAGTTGTGATTTTGATAATAATGTAAAGTAGCAGATTTTTTCATTGAGTCAAACACATTAATTTTCTATCTCCGTATCTATGTTTCAGATTTAATCAAATATTTGATACATGTGTGTATCTTGAGGCGTGGACGAAAAGTATTATTGTACCTATTTACAAAAAGGAAGATAAAAATAATCCTTCGGATTATCGAGGAATAACACTTGTGAATGTAATGACTGCTTTAAAGAAACAGTATAAATAAATGATGTGAATCGGAACATATTTTCAATGATTCTCAATTTGCATTTCGTGTCAACCATTCTACAACTGATGCTATATTTTTACTTCATACAGTTATTCAAAAGGTATTAGCTAAGAAATCCAAGCTTTTTTGTACTTTCATAGATTACCAGCTTTTGGTACCGTTAATCGTGTTGAACTGTGGGAAAAATTAATTCAGTCTGGAATAAGCTGTAAAATGGTTAATATGATCAAATTTATTTACAATAAAGTTCAGTCATGTGCTGAGATGTCAAATAGTATGTTCTTTCGAATCTTTTCGACGTAACTATTGGATTGAAACAAGGGGAACCACTCTCCCCTCTTCTTTTTATTTGATTTATAAATGATATTATAGAAAATATTGACTTTAACCTTTTAACTGACAAAAATAGACCTATCATCAATGTATATGATCCTTTTTGCAGATGGCATTGTTCTGTTTACTATGGATCCTGCAAGCCTTCAATCGCAAATCGATTGTATACATCAATATTCTTCAAAATGGGATCTAACTATTAATGTTACTAAAACCAAAGTTTGTATATTCGAAAACGTAAACAATATCACAATGTTACTTTTTATATTAACGGAGAACCGTTGGAAATTGTTGATAATTTCACATACCTAGGCGTTAAGTTTTCACATTCTCGTTGTAAAATCTCTTCATGATCAAGCGTTAAGAGCATATCACAACAAAGAACAAAACTTCGTTTATTTGATATAATGATTGTACCAATCCTATTATACGGCGTTGAGGTTTGGGGTGTATGCAGTCCTAAAGATCTCGATAAATTACATATTAGATTATGTAAGTATATACAAGGAGTGAAATCTCAGACTCCAAATGCTTCTGTGTATGATGAATTGGGCACGTTCCCTCTATCAGTCATATGTAAAGTAAGATCACTAAAATTCTGGTTAAAAATAATGAAAAACGTTAATTCCCCTCTCTATAACATGTATTACGATCTTTGTAACAATGTGAATGGTTCATGTTGGGCTAGTCGTATTAATTTCATAATTGATCATTTGGGTTTTACAAACGTAAGAAATAATTTTGATGAAAACATTATTTATTTACATTTGTACCCCTGCTCACAAACAGAATTAAAGATCAGTACATTCAAGACTGGTTTGCCTTGATTAATTCTATGCCTAAACTCGAATATTATTGCAAATACAAGAATACGTTTTGTTTTAAAAATGATTTAGAAAAGATACCAAATGATGAACTGAGAAAATGTTTGACGTCAATAAGACTATCCTGTCATACATAAGAGATTGAAATAGGAAGGTATTTTGGTACTGATAGAAATAACAGAAAATGTAAATTATGTTGCCAAAATGTAATAGAATCAGAGTATGATGTATAGAGGTATAAGCTAATATTTCTTGGCCCACTTTTAATAAGTTCGTATCTATTATGTCAAACAAAAGCAAGAAATATTTCAATATTTGTAGTTTTATTAAAGAAGCCATGTTAAAACTCAGTAATACCCTGCCAATTACTACTGCTTGTTATTAATTGTTCATTTCAATGCCTATGTGTTATCAGGCCCGTCGTCGTCATTTTAAGTGTGGTGCGGCCAAATTATATATATGATGGGACGT
>JAUMHA010411390.1:711-10744 GCA_032359765.1 Saxidomus gigantea
ACATATGAAACAGTGTTCACATCTTACGTATCATAAACATTTAAAACGTTTCATGCAGCTCATGTTTTTGATACATTAAAACATTTGAAAAGTTTTATGCATATTTTATACATTTTATGCATTTAATTCATTTGATATAAATTTTTACGTGCAGGCGAGTAATATATTCACATATACATTGTCAATAACCAATACATTGTAACTACTTTTGACCTTCATTGTCTTCAGAAGAAAACTTTTAATCGTAAATAGATTTGCTTACTGACCGTAAGCACGTATATTTAGTACTCACATAGTGTCTTGTTTTCACTTATTGACGCTGTAAGTCAGAACGCAAGGAACGTAAACAAATACAAGATGGTTATCAATGAACGGAAAGTTATCATAACATTTCAAATATGAACATGACAATCCTTAATAAATGGAGGTTTTACTGAAACGTGACTCATTGATTTAGTGATGTGCAAATAAATAAGAGCGTCAGTATGGTTAAACCTTGCATTGTGCACTGACGAACTTTACACGGATCCAACTAAACAGCTGATTTCTTCCACAGCCTTTTTTCTTTGGTGTTTTTGCCTTCTTTGGCTAAGCAGCCTTTTGCTTGCTGACCTTCTTTGCTGGCTCAAATCTTCAGCGCTACCTCTATACGGGTGTTGACGAATGTTGTGTTTTCACCGACTTTAAAGTTGCCACGAATGCACATCAGGATGGCTTGTTTCGAGAATAGACTCCTAAATGGTCTTTACGGCGATTGCCCTTTCGCTGAGTTGCTAGGCTTCTTTGGTTTGGCAGTTTTCTCTGCATTTTGAACGGGTGCTGCAGTAGTATAACTCACTGTCGCAAGTTTCAGTGCTGAATGAGATAGCAGAGCTGCAGAAGGACAATGTTTGCTAAGTCGGACAATGCTGAAACATAAAGGAAAACCCGATTAAGACAAAATGGTGCGCCATCACGATTAGCCGTTTTGTGTTTCTAACAGGTGATTCTTAAGAACAACTTAAAAGTAAGACATTACACAAGTGATCTACTTTATAAGATTAGTTACAATACTTATCTTATATCAAATAAAGGCGCATACTTGAACAGAATATAAGAGATATACACAAACTGCCTCTGTCAACAAATCAGTTTAGTTATTGCATCACAAAAAATCATGAATATGCATCTATTTATTTTTATTTATCTTAGCAAGAAATACATCTTATGAATTCATTATGACAGCTGAATAATGGGTTGGAGACAATTTATCAAGGAGAAGATCAGCTGTCTGATATGACAAGTGACAAGACTGCCGATGGTTATTTCTATTACAGAAGTAGTTGCAATAAAGGATTTCATAGATAGATATAAAATACTGATTAAATCAAATGTACATTTAATCCAGAACATTTAATACTTTGTTAGACCTTGCCTTTCAGACAAATTTGGGTTCGATTAAAGCTGTGAGATTCTCGAATTTTCTGATAAAAATTATGTCTTTGAAAAAGCATTTGTAGCCGTTTTACTGAACGTTTTCAACAGAAACCAAGGAACATTTGAATTGAAAATATTTACCATAGAGACTATATTTGTATAGAGCAATTACACAAATGATTTGTTTCTCATTGCCGACTACAATATGTAAGTGAATGACGTTAAAATGATCATAAAATACTGCGTGTTACATAACAGTAAAACATATTCAAGGATGAAAGTACAGATTCAATTTAAGCATACATACCTTAAGGGGGTCACTGGTGAGGTTTTGGATTTTTGCACTTCCGGAAATTTACATTTGCTATATTTAAAAAATGATGAGTTAACTGGAAAAAACAATTATGTAGCAGTAAACTTAGGCACAATAGGAATATTTTAGTGTGAAAAAATTGAAAAAATATTTCGACCTCACATTTTGTGCCTAAATTGACATATTTTGTCATATGCTAAAATGGGGGGATAGGGGTACACAAATAGTCTGAAAAAATGTTTAAGATGTTTTCTTAATTCAAAATGTATTACAAGAATAATTGTTAGGATATAAAAGTTCATAAAAAATTAGTTCCTTTTACAGTTCTTTATTGCAGACCTATGCCGTCATATCTCAAAGCTCGTCGAAATATAAAAAAAAACATTTTTGTCAGTTTTTATTGAATTTCTTTATGTATGCACATTGACCCCCACTTTTTATTTTTGCATTATTAAACAAAGGTTTTAATTAAACTGTAGGCAAAGTATCATCATTTATCATGAAATGTTCATTTATCAAAATTGAAAAAAAGAATTCTAGTAAAGTGGGTGGGGTAATAATAGGGAGCGTAATATTCATTCAGATGATGATAGAAATATCACTATCACTAATGTTTTATCATAAAGTATCACATACTACCCTCGAAGTTATTAAAAATTGATATCCATTCAGAAACATACACCACACACATAAACGTTTAAAATATTGAAATTCTAGCTAATTCTGCATTAAGCACCTTTTCTAATAGTGTATCACTAAAGATTAATATTGCGAAAAAGTTAAGTCATTGACCCATCATTATTTTTCCAGAAATTAACTAGCATTATGTTAGTCTCCATAAAAAACAGGGTCAATAAAATGTCTTGTTATTTTGAATTTCAGCAACCCCCTTAAGATGATTAAGTCCAATAATAGTTCATCACATCAAGGCCGATGTAAAGTCTTCACCAGTTAAACCATGGGAAATATTTGGAATCATTAACTGTAATCCAGCGAACACGAAACACTTCATATTAACTCCACAAATAGAAATTTCCGCGATTCGTTGAAACACAATCCTATTTTTATTAACTCCAGAACTAAGTGGATGGTCTAATTACATTCATGAATCACAAAAAATCTCTTTTGAGTCACTTAAACTGTAACAAAACGAAAATCCTATATACAGACGTCTTTCACATCTACTCAATGAATTCTTGAAATGGTAATGAAGCAGTTATGCTACTATGACTGACCTTTAAAAGTTTGCTTGCAGATCATATAAAACATAAGCTATATGTATCATTTAGCGTAAAGAACAAACAATATTATACCTAATTATTCATCACGGGTATTAATTTACTTATACTTTCTCAAATTTAGGCTTATAATTCTATGTTTCATATTAGCATATATCAAAATAGGCGCAAAATTATACCCTTTCATAAAGGTATCTACCGAGCTACCATATTTTAAAGAACATACATGTACTATTTTTTTCCAAAGAAACTCTTATTATCAAAGATATAACTAAAACTTCGTTTTGTGTGTGTGCAAATAAGAATTTGCATGCCTTTCACTCATCGTAGTACAATGTACGCTTTATGTTTGTTTCTTAAAAGGTAACTATTTAGACATTAAAAACAATGTAAAATTTTACCATTGGAGCTACAAAGGCTTGATATGATTAAAGTAAAACACGAATATAAGTACACAGTAAATATCCGTATATCAGTATAACAAATCCACAGTACTGTTTTTTCATTCAAAATGCGTAGTTAATCCAGAACAATGAAATAATTCTTCACTGATAATGATATGGTATATATGTGTATTCATAGATTATAATCCAAGCCTAGCACAAAACACAAATCCTCTATTAGAGTGAAATATTAAACAACACTTTCGAAAGTTAGTTTAGTCATATCCATCTTGAATATATATTTTTCAATCCAATATTCTAGTAATGTTTTATGGCAGAAGGACAATTTTAGACTTTTTGTGTAATGTAACTGTGCAATACAAATCAGAGAGAATATGTGCAGTCACCTCCCATTAGATATGTTATACACTCAAATATCTAAAATGGTATCAAAAACCAAACGCTTAAACGTCTTATTTCTTTAGGGTTTTATTCAGAAATGAATAGCTACTTAAAAGGTTAGCTGCTACAAAACTTCAATTTTATCTCCTTGCATCCATTTTCATGTGACGGAATGTTTTGAGGAGAATGTATTGATATCATTTGTATGAGCAAAGCATTGTATGTCTGTGCTATAATCTGGTTTTCTCTGTAACATTTTTTTGTTCAATTGGTAAACTTATCGTAATAAAAAGGAGAATACCTTTTTGTTTGCAAGTTTTGGAGTTTTACCCTTGTTTACTTAAATTCAAAATAATTTTGGATTAGTAAAACATTATGGAGAATAGGTAATAGCTTCTTTCGGGTTGTTGTAAATATCGAAAGAAATTATTCTTGGTCCTAGGCTTTATCTGAGTGATACCGTTTAATGTTACAATCATAACTTTAGTAAGACACTTATCCCAGATTAATACTTCTAGAATAATTAACACTTCATTAGCTATAATTAAAATATATGATTCTCTATACAAGTTATGTTCATATTAAATATAGCCTAGTCAAATACTACCATCAAACTTTCTTTTGTGTACATTTTCATTCAAAACATAACAAAAACAATACGTTTATTCCAACTGCTCAATATTGAAATAGTGAGTTACTTGAAATAATAATACCAGTATTACCGTTAAACTGGCATTTAGATGAAGAACAAAGTATCAAAGAGGTCAAATTATACGTAAACATATTTAGACAGTTTTCATGTAAATTTCTATGCATTTGGGATTAAGTATTCTGAAAACTACACATATTCTTTATAAGCTGCAATATGGACAAAGCAAATGCAGTTTAGTTTTACTTAAAAGGTTTTAGACTGACTTTCTGACATAAAACTCCCTAAGGTCTAAAGGGTAGATTCACCAGCAATGTATTTATTTGCTAAAAAGACGCGTATCTTTTTCAGGTATGAAGGACATGAGCCTTATTGATATCAAGTTTGAATTTAATACCTCTTATTTTTTGTATAATAAAATTCAGTGTTACGCTATTCTAAGCTAAATCAGTTCATAAAAGTGTCATGTTAAAGTTCTTTTCGCTCCCTTTTTTGTACAAACATAAACATACTACATGTATATTTAAATTATTGTATATCTGTGTAAGGGTGCCTGCATGATTAAAAAAATATGCAGTTATATGTTGAGCTAGTAAATATGACTAGTCAGTATCACTTTAAGCAAACCACGTTATTCCATCTCAGGACAGATAACGTTTTCTTTTTCAAATGAATGCAAAACACGACAAATGTTAACAAAATATCACAACATCTATGAACAGGGTTAGAAAATATGGGTAATATAAGCAAGCCATTTCCTACAGCCTTATTTCTTTTGACAATCACGGAAAGAAAGTATTTCGCAACTTTACTTTTCACTTAGAATTTCATTTGGCATGCTTTAATAATTTAGATGACTTCATAATAGATATCGATATTAAAGTTGAACACTGGTCATCTCCCATGTCATGATATATACCTTTCAGATCTTTATTTAATAGCTCCATCTTATCATAATACAAATGATCAATTTCTCAAACGTCTACTAGCGCCATATTCTTTGTTATACAATCAAAACACATGGTGTTGTTAAATGAAAGGCTATCGAACTTACGACACAATCATTATTTGACAAAGAGAAAAATAACCAGCTGGACCTGCCAGTGTGACGTTTCCAAAGTTCCAGGATCTTAAAATATGTCGCTTGATTCTTTTATCTTTATTCATTAGCTTTCAATAGCTTAACTTTGTTTTTGGACGAGCATTTCTTCTGTACGGCAAACAATTTTCGAAATTAAAATATTTTAAACACGCATGTTATAGAATGATTGAATGGAATACGTACATTCTAAGGCTTAAAACTTCAACTCGGACATTATTTCAATATGAAAGAGTGAATTAACCAGCAAAACGTTTCAAGTTGAGACTCTAAATGAAATGTTTTGATATCAATTAGAATATCAATCAAAAATGTTATTGTGTTATTTCATGCAACTTTTTCAACGTAACTATTTTAGAGTACTTTTTGAGAACGCGTAAATCAACAAAAAATCTTAATTGTAAAAAAGTGTTTCCTTACTGTCCACACATTATTTTACGTTCAGTATAATTATAGTAAATTCCCCACATATTGACCCTAGCGAAATTCCGATTATTGGTCAAATTTTTTAAGACCGATTTTATTTTGTTTATTAAACAAGAAAATGTTCTATGGATAAATGATAGTATGGATGCAAGGAACGCATACTGAAAATAATTCAATTACTTAGTTAAACATGTGACTACCAAAGTAATTAAATAACATGGTAACGTTGTTTTAATGCACATCCTTGAAAGATGCATTAGTTGTTAAAATGTCAGTACGAACGGTTTGTATCAATGACTGTTTTGATAACCATGCTTCCAAATTAACTATAGATACTTGTTGCATACAACACTACCGTATTTCAATTCCCACCAAAACTCCATTCTCTTCTTAGAGCGTTAATACGTGGCTCATTACAATTCATCAGCCAAATAGGACCTACATGTTCATAAAGATGTCAGTATGACAGGGCTATTCTTACCGTTCAGTATAACTTGTATAATATGAAAACAATGGATTAAACATTAACAAACTAAATGTCATGGCACAACGAGACATTTAAAACTGCATCATGACCTATATCAAATAATGAACGTTCATACCCGACAATTCTTACAACTGTAACATTATATATATATTTAATGACTTGTAAGTAACATCCTGATCAGAAATGTCAATAAAAGAAAGTGTCCACCCTAGAACCGCATTTTCCAGCATTGACAGGTATAATCACACATTTGTAAACTTAAAGGCTTTTTAAATTAAATAATATGACCACACGTTGCATAATAGTCAGCCATGAACAAGAATTCCTTCCTTTGATATGTCAAGAAAATGCAAATCTACAATTGAGTATCGGTCTTTTGAATAATTTCACATTATTCAGTAAGCAACTTAGCCTACTCTTTCAGTATTTCAGGATGACAATATCGGCCAGATACAAGATAGTCAATGTGATAGAAAAGCATTTAAATGTACTTTATGTACAGTCTTCCTCAGTTAATCGCAAGAAATTCGTATTCACAGTTCAAGAGAAATGTATCATAATAGGGACTCCCGGTTGATGTCTTATCGCCCACAATATCTTTTTACTTCAATTTGATAGAACAGGAATGATAACGCTCATTATTTTACAGTAATGATCACCTATCCTCGGCATTATATACTAATTTAGAATTGAATCAAGCTGTCGCTATCAACACTTCACACACGTTTAGAAATTTTCTCTGAAGATAGTCAAAAAGCTCGGACGATGGTCGTTCTGACAGAAAAAAGGCATTTATTAACGACCTATTAGTAATAACCAAGCACCATTTAAAATGTTGCTTTGATATATTGTGTTCAGCACCATTTTTGTTGACAGGTGACCTTTACATAGTTTTTGGTATGATTTGATAAGTAGATGATGCTTGTCATTCCGTAGTAGTCTGTAATTTAGACAGTCAGTTAGCTATGCTTTGTTGTAGTCAGTCAAAGTAAGTCAGTGTGGGAGTCACACCAAACTGGACGTAGTTAGTCAGAAATTTGCAATCAGTCACTTTAATCAGTCGATACTCAATCGTGCAGTTCATTCATCAATCAGAAAGAGTCAGTAAATTACTCACGTACAATCAGCCACAATCAGCTAGTACGTCATTACGGTAATCAAAATACTAAAATACTTAAATCGTTTTACTAGTTAAGGTCATTGTAGCAGGAATTGTTATGAATGGACTATAGAGCAACTGGCTAAATTCTAACACAGTTCAACAATATGTCGAATAATTCATTTGCTTTGGTTTCTGGGGAAAACTCCCAATGTCAATACTACTTATCTCACAAAGATGAAACGTTGCATAAGTCACAAAGTTCTGTAAGTTGCATACTAATTATCGATTATGTTGTTAGACAAGATTAGCTACAGACAAATTATAGACCAGCCACGAGTAACGGGAATCCATCCACATCTTTTTTCATCCTCCCAAACACCAATCTTTCTACTTACTGAATTGGCCAAAATACCAAATGTATGATAGTACTGACCTTTTTTTGTTTCGGAAAGTAATAACAGATCTATCTCTTTCTGTTCTAAGGAAGATTTCTGTGCTTGATATCAGCAGCAATCATTAGCAGACATAATTTCTCAATGTTTAGTAAAGTTTATTGATAGATTTAACAAACAAATCATCCTGCTAATTTTTATTGCCATTCATTAAATTCTGAGTAATATTACCGTACACCTTTACGCAATTCATTTTTTGTATTTTCAGAAACATTTTAATAGAAATCCCATATTTTTAATCAGAAATTAAGAATTGAGGTGATGATACACCAAGTCATTTTACAGGAAATTATTTCTTATGAACAGAAATGTTAAAATATCTCCAGCGATGAAAAAAATTGTTTCCCTTGTCATAAGGATGTGTAATTTCTCAAATCCGGGGAGCTACATGTACATTGAAAGTCAATGCCAAATTAAGGGCTGACAACATGTATTTAGAAGGTTATGTACTTTCTTCTGTATCCCGACTACTTCTTTGTGCTAATAATTGATGATATCAATGCATACAGTTAAAGTCCATAATAGAAAGGCGTGCCATTTTTCAAACTCGGAGACCTACCTAGACGGCCAATGTCACAGTTCGGGTCAAAATCAAACTTTTGCCAAAATGTTCAACAGTCTTCATCTCTTTATTCCTTCGAAGGATTATTATCAAACTTGTGTCAAACGTTTATCTCATCATGATTCAAATGGTCAGGTTTAATGTTTTTATCAAGGTCAACAGTCATGTAACAATATCTCCCTATCCTCTTGATGGATTTCTATTAAGCTTTGATTATTTTCTCGTCTTATCTAGTCATTTTAGTCGAGTACTTTATGTTGCATGGCTATTTTGCCATCCATATGTTTCTAAAGGAAATGCTGTCACGTCAATAGTTACACAATAAAGCTAACATAGGTAGCAAAGTCTCACCTATCTAAAGCCATACGTATTAAGATATTCTAATTAAATGAACATTCAAGTGAAATCGTTAGTCTCTTAAACAATTGTATACTGTTTTAGCACTTGGTGTACCTTAAATAATAAGATTCAACAATATTTCGTTTTGCTATTTATGGAGGCGAAGTATGGGGTTCCAGCAAAGAAAAACATAAAAACATGTTATATATCTATGACAATTATCATCATAGAGAACCAAATAAACAAACTATTAAGAAAATATGTGCTGAAATGGTACATGTTATATAAACCTTTTTATGTCATCGGCCATTTAATTAAATTAAGACTCTGCCTGGTTTAATCCCTACGGTTTAAGAAACTTTGAGGATTTTTTGACACTGATAGATGTTAAATGAGATTAAAAAACTGGGGAAAAGTTAACACAGAATTGCTTTTTTCATTTTTTGTTACCATTCATTATTTGATTAATGTATATTCTCAAATATTTAAATGGAAATCTTATATATTTAATAAGTAGTGAAGAATTGAAGCGATGACCAGTCAACTTTGTTGACAGAGTTTCTCAAAGATATGTGCATGTTTTTTTATTACAGGTAACAAAGACTCGTTATTGTCATCTTTCTTGGCATTGAAAAAATATTTTATGATTATTGATATGTGCAAGATATCGAAACCTCATGCTTCACATCCAAAGTGGAAAATGCAAGCTATCGGTGCGTTACATGTTTCCGAATATTTCACGTAAGTATTATGTCAACTAAGATATTAACATTAATTCATCAATCTTCTGTAGTATTTAATGGATACCCCATAATTCATAGGATTGTGTAGAATTGCAGTATATGCAAGTATTATGGCCGAGTATTATGATCATTGTCATATATATATATATAATGCTTATGTATATTTTGCTAAAACAGCATACTTCGCCTCGGGAATTCACAATAAGAAATATTGTCTTTTGAGTTCATGTGGGACAAAAAACCTGAAAAAATCAAACGAAATCTTCTTATTTTAGAATACGAACTTGGAGGACTGAAAATGATTGACGTTTCGAAATTTCTAATCTCAATAAAAAGCTGCTGGGTGAAAAGATTGTGTGATAAAAGTAATACAGGGGAATGGAAAATATTTTATGAAAATCTACTAAATAAAAAAGGCGGAG
>JAUMHA010411412.1:0-10744 GCA_032359765.1 Saxidomus gigantea
GCAATATGTCTCTCAAATATTTTTTAGATATTTGGTAAAATGGAGATGGGTCTGTATTTATTAAGATCATTTTTGTCACCTCCTTTGAATATGGGGATAACACATGCTTCCTTTAGTGAGTTGGGAAAAACGCATTGATCTATACATTGATTGATTATGAATGTAATAGGTGATATGAATAAAATATTGCTCTCTAGATAACTTAGCTTACACGTTATTGCTTATGGCATCTGTATCTAAATGTTCACTTAAATGTAATTGTCTAGTTGATGGGACACTTATATGTTGTGCCTGAACTGTTTTGATTGATAACACATGCTAAAGTCTGACTTATGTTTGGCCATTTGTTAGATTTTCGCCGTTTCTTTGTTGATGGTGCTTGAACTTGAATTTCAACGAATTCCTCACTTTTGAACGTGTAATTCACGAAAACTGACCCTGGACTGTCCTTTCTTATCTAGACCTACTTTATTTTCAGCCAATTTTCCCCATGTCCCGTAGTGGAGATCTTTAGATTTGGGCAATAATTTTTCACGAAATCTTTCAGGTCAAAAACGTGATTGAACTTCATTGGTATCGCAACATATGGGTTGCCTTTTCTTGCCATGGCAATTACCGTACACCATTGTGATGGTACATAAACTGCTGTGATTTTCTTGGCACTTCCGATGGTAGCATGCACCGAGTCGCAACATGCAAATGGCCAGATACAATAAATTTGTGACTGATCTTCTCTAAAGTTGGCACATGCGGCATGGCATACATATGAGACGCAGTCACAAACTGATTTCTATTCTGGCCTCCGCATGCGTCTGGGAAATAAACTATCTATTTGACACCAGTTGTTTGGCATGCTGATATGGTGTTTTTGATTAGACATGTGGATATTTCACAGGACCCTCTTTTACACTGTGTTTCATCCCACACATGGCAGAATACGTGTTTGTCACGTAAAGAATAGATTTTGAGGTTATCACAGCATAATTCCTCGAATAATAACTCGGAAACAAGTGAACACGGAGTTGCTAACACAGCTTGTAAATCAAACGTTGCCACGTATATACTGTTATCTTTTGTGCTCTTTGTTTGTATTCTGCCTTTTTTCACGCGCCAACATTTTATCATTTTGGTGTTGTTCGTATTGCTCTTTAAAGCTATCAGTTAAATTCCCCTCTTCTTTTTGCCGTCCGTACATGGGGCGAAGTGAACACGGGTCCTTTTTGGCTTAAATAATGATAAGTTATAATGTTCACAGAAAATTTGTCTAGATATGTTATCTTTCACGGGAATTTGTCTACTCTTTTTGCATTTGTCACAATACAATGACCACTTTTTCTTTTATATTTAGATCAAGTGGCAAATATTGCTTTTTTGTGTTTTTTCCGTTTGTAGTGCAACTCAATTTTAGGGAACGATTCAATAAGTTTTTTTACATAGTTAATTTTCTTTTCCTCAATCTTATATGCGGATGTGCTTTTCCCTCTCATAACCTTTCCACCATATGCCCTATGTTTCCTTTGCCATGTGCTGTATTCAATAGTTTTTCTCTTAACATCTAATGTTTTAGTAAAAAATGTTCTACAGACGTGTTCCATTTTCTTACCCTTTGTTAAGTAAAACGGTTGAGAAAAAGATGTTTCCCCTCTCCTTTTCTTATCGGGGTAACTCTTTTAAACATTTCACAGATGTATTGCCTCTGGCGTTCATAGCTATCCAAGTTGTAATAAAATAAAAATATGTTTTGTCGGTCTTCTTCTGTAAATTTGTCACCACATTTAAAACGGCATTTTCCATAATTATGTGACTGAACTTGTTTGTCACCCATGACATTTCCCGTTGCACTAGTATATTTTTTTCCTTGCGTTTTCACTGTTTTAGACATGTTTCTTTTCCACTGTTCGGGATTTGTCTTTTTCCTGCGAGTTGGTAGTTTGTTTTCACAAGGCTCTTGTAGAATGCACACTTATGTTGCGTTGCTTGGTGTTCACCTGTCTTTGTTTAACTAGCAAGTGGTGAATTTGCGTTTGTTTCGTCCTCAGATTCTGTCACATGTGAACTTTCAACACGAGCATTGTTTTTGTACTATTGATATGTTCTGTTGCATCATAATGTTCCAATTCCCGAACAGCTGTATATGCCACCCGTCGGTTCATCATGCTCGATATCAATGACTTGAGTCGACAAGGCACTTGAATAAATTCGTAAAATGCATCCCAAATAGTTTGCGATAGCCAGCGGTAGTATATCTGCAATATCAATGTTTCATGTTCCAGTGTTCTTACGTTTTTCTACTTCAGAAGTGAATTCGTCTTTTGATATGCAACATCGTCCTTTTTTGTACAAAACTTAATGTAATTCTCAGAATTGTCTTTCATTAAGTCGCACACATTTGTCCGCATGCTATTTGAACCTTCTTTGATATTACCACTCATCCTAAGAGCAGTAAAAAACAATTACCGTCTCCATATATGGTAACTCTCCGAAGTTCATTGCTGGCTAATAATGTATTCAGTCGTGTCGTGTCGCATGTGCACGCTTCACCATTTCTTTAATTGTTTCCATTCGTTTGCTTAATAGCTTTGCCTTTTGTTTATCAGTAGTCCAAAATGTCTTTCGCTGCAATTGCATTGTATTGATCTTGTCTCTTATCTTCTTTGCAGTGGATGCAAAAGTTTTTCTTGGTGTAACCAATCTGACATTGATATTTTTTGGTTTCCTTTACCATCCATTTTCTCTGGTGGTAACTTTCGGTGATTTTATGACGCGCCTGTTTTCTTGTGATAATACTGACTCGGAATCGCTTGAACCATAATTAGAATCAGAGCTATTTTGAATTAGTTTCCTTATCACGGTTTGTTTTCTTAAAAAAGCAAGAGATATGTTATCATCAGTGTCTAGAGTGTCATCGGAGGGTTGACGTGCACTACTGTTCCCATCTTGTGTGATATCGTGGGTGCTGTTTGCCCCATCTTGTTCTGTATTAGCGCCTCTTTGTTTGTCATTTCCACCGCACTGTAGATTATTCGCTTTATTTTGCGTGCAATCAGTGAAACTGAATAGCATAGCTCGGTACATTTCGTCATCCAGCCAATCAATATCCTGCAATTGAATCAACTGATAAATATGCATGATTACACTAACATTTACAGCTTTAGAGTAGTATGTAATAATACGTGAACAACAGGCTGTCTGTCAATAGTAAAGGTAAGAAAACAATGTCAAACACAATTGATAATAATTATTTAACAGGTATGAATTGTAATAGATTTCATTAATAATAAACATTAATTTTGAAATTGAAATATTTCATTAAGTATAAAATGATAAGTAGGTGGTACGTACGGTTTATTTGTGTTCCATGGATGAAGGTTATAGTAGTTTTGGAGTATATTAGTGCTGTATACATCTATTTATTTGATTTTTAACCTGAATGAAAGTGTTACGTTCAAGCAACTATCTCTTTGTCTTTGTTTTATCAACAAATTAACACCTACATAGATAAAGCGCTCATAAAATTACATTATTAAGATAATATACAAAACAAGTGGTGAACTTCTACACATTATCAGCACTCTTGAAGCAGCTGGGATGTGTATCCAACACATGCAATATTTATCAACGGTACCATGTGAGCAATTTTAATCAAGGTGCATGCTTTAACTTCAGGACAAAAAGGTACCGTTTGCCATAAGGCACTTTCGAGCAAACAAATATACAGCATGTTATTCAGTGCTAAAATGTGCCATATGTCAAATGGTACCTTTTTCCACTGAATGACATGCATATGATACCTTTTTGCACTAAGATTTGTATGGTTTATCACTTGGTACTTTGGGTTTCTGATAATTCGGGTATAATTTATGGGTATATAATTTTTATTTTTACATCACATTTAGATATCATGTAACTCTATTGAAATATGCCAAAAAATCATTTTTGGCAAAAATGTTAGTGAGCACCTTTTTGCACAAAGGGGGCGATTTGATATCATGTTAAGTGCAGAGGTGACAGTAGCGTAGCTGGGACCCAAACAGTGCATTTTAGTTAGGATTAGTCTAGTGACTATATATCAATAAGAAAATAAACAACACCGTTTACAAATAGACCAAGTTTAAGCCTATAGCTTAGCAAAGACAGACTAGATGTAATGTCAGTTTGTAAAATGGAGTCGAAATATTGAGGCTACTCTACGAGGCAATACATGTACAAACACATTATAGTAAGACACATCAACAGCACGCTCTCTAAGTAGACGTGATTAAAATGTTTTCAAAATACTGCTTAAAAATCAAGAGGGTCTCGGCTGGATGAAACGAGTTCCGTATATTATTTACTCGTTTTTATTTTTCCCCTCAACATTTCGGCTTGCCTGCTACTAGCCGGGCTAGAAAATCCGCTTGTCCGACAGCAGAAAGTATCTTGTCAGGCAAGTCGGACATATGAGTTCCACACCTCTGTGCACTATACACTCAACCGAATTAATCGTCACATATTACTTTTTGTAACAATTTTCTTGTTCATTTCAAGTATAAATGATATGCACAAGTTCTCGTATATGGACAATTAATTGTACATCACTATGAATTCAGTTTTGTCTTTCCGAGGGCTTCCGGTGATTTCACTGACTCGCGTGCCGGTGTTAGGTAATCATATGTCCTATAACGATTAATACTTATGATAATCGTAGTTATGGATATTTGGATAGCCTGGAAATCGGTACGCATAAGTATATCCAGGACATTTAATGTTTCACTCCGCCTGTTGGTTTCCCGCAGATTGATTAAGTATGTTTTCTTTATCTCATGTATGACACTGGATGGTAAATTTCATTGGTGAGGCTGCAGTATCCTACACTCATCTGCATAATATTGCCAACTGCAAACGTTTACTGTTAAGACATCCCCCAAATAACGTAGTTTCATACACTGTATGAGTTGACATCAAAACGAATTTAGATACATGTATATCTATGAGATAAAGTATGATGAATTAGATAATCGTCAATTAACTTCTGGTCCGACTGTCATGTATGTCGTTTCATTTCATGGCCGAAGTAACTACGTCCCTGTTCATTGATTTGCAATTTCTTCTCCGACTCAACGCCCCGACTGCATTCCGAAAATTGAAGGAGGTAGACATCATTGGCTTTGAAAGTAAAGACCCAGTTCATTAGCAAAAAAGTACCGTGTTTACTGTCGGAAGTATAAAAGGAACTTGGTTATGAAAACACAACGTTCGTCTATTCACTTTTAAACAAGTAAAGATTTTAACAGGCAAGTGTTTTCAGATGCAACAGTATGGCATTAGATACCAGTGACCAGTGACTTCCTTGCCAAAGACCTCGCTTTTGTTGTGACGCTTTACGAAATCAAGGTTCAGAGTTCCAGTACTGTCGGAGACAAACATATCTTTCAAGATTACATATAACAAGTGCTGCGAAATCAGTTATCGGTGTACTCAGATATTGATCATTCAGGTGGCAAACAAAATTGACAAAAACACGTTCCAACAAAGTTTTGGAATTAAAAACATTTCCAAATTGAAATAGAATAGTTTTTGGTTTAACTATGAGTTATATGTCGGTGCAAAATCTTTATCGTCCAAAACAGTCGGTCGAAATAGTAACCATCGTTTCGGCAATGTTCTTACTAAGAAAATGACTGGTCACACTTGTACATTTGATTAAAAAAAAATGATTAAATTTACAAATTTCGGAAATGTTTAATTTTTAAGTCAGTTTACACTTCATATTTCCTTTAATGGTATTATAAACTTGAAGTATCACCAAAATCTTAAATAAATTAATATGTTACAATAGATACTATCATGACCAGTTAGGCTAGGCCTATAAAGGGGGTTGAGGAGCTGTACTGGTGATGGGCAGAAATTATTCAGCACCTTCACTGTGATTATGATGTAATAAAGAATGATTAAGATTAAAGTATAAACAATTTTATTGTGTCACACCTATCAAATATTCTCCGTAAAACGGGATCCAGTATATAACATTCATAATTTAACTGATATTCTACACACATTTGAATGACAAAAAAACATTTGAGACATAAGTGAATGACCAGAATCTCGCAAAGTATTTCTGCAATAAACCGGTACCTCTCATGGCTCTCCGTCGACCTACTATCAGAAACAAAAAATAACATACATGTATAGTAAGTTGCTTATAGTTCTAAATTCTTCTTCGCTCTAATCAAGAAATAATAAATGTCTCCCTGTATTTCATCGTTGAATAAAATATAGTCAGAAGTTTGGATGCGTAGTATTTCTCGCATCCAAATGACGTACTTTGAAAACTATCCTGAACTTTATTTAACCCGTAGTATTAATTACTTCATTGTGGCCTTAAAACGTGAAGTATGATTGGACACATTTGTTTACATACGTCACGTCGTTACTTCATTTACCGCACGTTGTCCTTGAAAAACGTGCTGAATTTTTATCATTAATTAAAATACAGGCTTTTTCCTTTATGTTTATATATGAAAAGCAGCCGCTTGTGTTAGAATGTAATTTTGGAAATAAATAAAATCTGATAAAGTTAAACTTCATTTAGATTGTTATATTGTCACTGGTCAACCTCAGGATTGTCCCAGGGCAGAGTCCGTACATTACTATATGAACCCGGCCCTGGGTGTACATGAACTGCGAACACACCCCTCAGATGCAGGTTTAAAAGACAGATGCAAATGACAGGGAATCTAGGTACTAATAGACCCCTTGGTTTTTTTATTGTCCGGTGTATTGTACCGATACAAGCGATTTCAAACCATTTCATCTCTATATGGTATGAAACACTGACACTTCTATTGGCCTGAACGGTATTCAAACCAGGGACCTCCAGATTGGTATTTCAGAGCGTAAACCACAGCGCCAACAAAATATTTCAGTAAAAGTGTATTTGTTGTAAGCCTATAATTCTTATCAACACATCTACCTACTCTTCTCTTGTAACACAATCAGTTAATTTCAAGGTATGATGGTATTAACATTTTCCAGGTGTATGTATCACTTACAGTAACCCTGAACACTGCAGCAAAATTTTAAATTAATATTTCAAATTGTTACTGATATATGTGCATTTGTGCATAATAGTGCCCTGTATCACACAATACTTTGATTTTAAGTACAATAAGTGATAATTATAATGGAAGCTTCGACAACAACAACAACAACAACAGTCATGTTCTTCTTTAAGATTTATATGATCAATAATATCAAGATCAACACCCATGCTACCTATTTCATTAAGGGATATCATATTTTCAATTCTCTTTTCCATGAGAAGTTAATTTTACTCGCGGTACAGAAATTTTGTAAAATTGAAGATAGACGTAGCCCTTGAAAAAGTTGCAAACGTTAGCCCTGTTAGCTCAATCGGTAAAGCACAATACTTGTAATCTCGGGGTTGCTTGTTCGATTCCTTGGCTGACTAACTAAAGTTACTAACAGTCTTTCGGATGAGACTGAAAAACATGGTCCCATGTATGGGTAAGTACACCTGGCATGTATAAAAACCAGGGGTGTCTCTGGAATTGGAATTGTAGCTGTAAATGCTCAAATACTTTGAGAAAACCGGGTTACGTGTACGGGTTCTGCTGCATACCAGAATGAAGTATACGCGTACATGTAAACTTCGGTCATGTCTTAAAGTGTACTAATTATGAACAGTTTTCTATTGTTTTCTTTTAATTACTCAGTTTGTTTCTACTAATTGATTTTCGAAGATATCAATTAATGATATGTGAATTTAATTTCTCCTTTTACTTGACCAATATACATTAACCATCAAGCAACAACAACATTTGTTAACAATATCGACATATAGCCTTTGACTTATTAGCAGCAATGTACATAAAAAATAAAAGTTAAAATCATACAAATACGAGATTAGTACAATAAGGCGGACTTTACATAAATGTGTGATTATGAATTGTATTTTGAAAACAATTTGATACTACAAAAACATATTTTTAATTGTTACTTTATTTATAGGCCCCTTTTAAGAATTGACAAACTTCAATAAATGTTTTCTTTTTCCTTGATGACATTATTTTGTTGAAAGAGGTTAGATTCGGCCATGAATAACTACCGTATCATGTCCTACATAATTACATGTGAATATGTGTGACATGTGAGTTTTAAGTGACACTTCGATTCTACTGCATTTAAGTTACAATTAATACATATTCTGTTATTTCTGTATGTATTGACAATCTAAACACGTGAAAAGTTTTCTAAAGAAATCAGTTTTAATATAGTTTCCATTTAAAGGACATACCCTTTATCTGATTATGTCACACTAAATAACCCTCAAAACATAAATAGTAGAATCTTTGGAAGTATTATAAGGTTAAATGTGGCATTTTTTGCCATAGGTTCTTCATTGAAATTGTATTTATTTATCATTTTATGTTCATTAAACACATAATCTATGTTCCGAGAATATAATCTGCTAGATGTAGGGAGTGCCCCTTTAAAAGTATTCCAAATAAACCTATTACTGAGTATTTCTATCAAAGATTTAACTTGTTTCTCCAAATAAACACTATTAACTGGGTACGTATGTTTATACTGCATTTGATATACTTGATACATGAGAAATTCAGGATTTATTTCAATTTCAGCCACAAACTTAGTACACTTTCTTTACATAAAACATACATTTGGTATCTTTCTAATTCACGTAAAACTGCTTTATCAGGTGTATTTATTTTACTTAAATATTCTACACAAAACTGTAAAATTGGCTCTACTATCCTGTCCGATAAAACAAGTTTCTTCCTCAACTCAAACTTTAATCTTAGAAAATATTAAGTACAGACTGCTTGATTAGCTAACGCTTTTATTGCATCTACTATTGACCCATTTTATTTAAATTTTATACCAAAAATGTAAAATGAGTCAACTATTTCTAAAATCTCGTTATCAAAATACATTTGTATCAGTTAAATATTTTATTTGATGTTCTATTTCTAAAGACACCTTGTTTAGCCTTTTTCATATCCAAATTGTGTGGGTATACATAAAAACTGTCCAACTGTGACTGAACATCATTGAATGTTGACATCGTTTCACACTATTTATCAATTCTGTTCCGCAGACATAGATAAAATAAATTACCATTCAACTAATAAGTGAAATGCATCTATATGCATTTGGATCGTATTTTTAACCCTCCCCCCTTTTTATGTTAAGGAACAATTATACTTGTCGTCCAACTTAAGATATAAACCCCGTTTTGTGATAAATAAATAATTGTACTAGAAACGGTGATATAAACGACTTTGAATAAATGAAGAAAGAAGACGTAAACAAATCACAACCCGGAGCTTTGCCCCGATTCGAACACGGGTCTTCCAGTATCCTAAGCGAACACTCTACCACGTCGCCATAAAAGCTAGCTCAATGACAAGAAAGTACAAGTGCAGTATTATACCACTACTACATACACCCCTTCCTTTCAAGAATTCGTCCTCGAATTCTTGGAGTATGAAAGTATATGTGGCGTTCTAAGGGTGTTATCACTACTACACTCGTGAGTTATTTATGTTGGGCGCCAAATGTAACGGTTACAAATACTTTACCCCGAGCTGGATTCGAACTCGGGTCTTCCAGTATCCTAAGCGAATACTCTTCCACGTCGCCATAAAAGCTAGCTCAATGTCAATGAAGTACAAATGCCGTATTTTACTTCTACTACATAAAGAAGAGATGCATTTGTCTATTTCATTTTGATCGACTGGTTTATCTAGATAATCGTTATCAATATGTAAATTATTATTAGGCAAAAATTCAGTCGCTAAACAATCTATTGTGTAGTTTTGTTTAATATATTTTCAAAAGAATGCAGACAACTGGTAAGCATCGATCAGACCATAATTAGCATTGCAATTGTTTCTTTATTTAATGACTTTGCTTTAAAACTGTTTTCGAGACTTTCGACTTAATTCTGCGTTGTTTTTTTCACAATGTTTAGTTTTGCTTCACGTTTAGCCATACAAAAGACCGGTGGTGATATTTCAACTTCACGATTCAACGAATTCACGATTTTACGAATTCACGATTTTGCGAATTCGCGATCTTTCTTCACGAATTCACGATTTCACGAATTTACGATTTCACGAATTCACGAATTCACGAATTCACGATTTTATTAAAGACGTTGTTCCAGCAAGGAGAGTTCGCTTTGGCAGAACACTTTATACAAACAGATTTAAGGGACAGACACTAGTAGTACTGGTCTTACATTTTCCCCTAAACATTATACTTTAGTATCGAAATATACAAAGAGCTTCGCTAGAAAGATCAGTACATGTGATCGTAAATCAATGTCTTGTCAATAAGTAATCATAAATATATGTAGTTGAACATTCGTGTCGTTTGTCCTTGTGTTGTTTATATTGAACCTCACATGCTCCAGCAATTGGCTATTACAACCATCCATGGACAGCAAACATGCCTTTTAACAAATCATTTATATAGGAAAACAACAGACCCTGAAATTACTAACATTGTTAGCCTGGGTCTTAACCTGATGGCAGTGCCAGTGCGCCGCCTTGGTGCAGTGGTAGCGCAATCGCCTAAGGACACTTTTTGGTCCCGGGTTCGGTTCACACCAGTGCCCAAGTAGTGTCCTTATGCAAGACACAGAAAATTCGACAGTGCCTCCCCCCCCCCCTCTCTCTCTCTCTCTCTCTCTCTCTCTCTCTCTCTCTCTCTCTTTTTC
>JAUMHA010411423.1:0-22565 GCA_032359765.1 Saxidomus gigantea
AAAATAATATACCGCCCGTTATTACTAAGTTACTGTCAGGTATTGTTGTAACGAAAAAAGCACATAACTTATTCAAATGCAAGTTTTAGCTAATAAATGACGGAGAAATTGCAGTTATCTATGTTCATAAAAATACCGCGGTACAGGGTAAAACAATACCGGTACGTATCGCGTCAAAAGCGAATTGCAATATACAGGTATACCGGTTTTATTGCGCATCCCTATAAAGTATACCTCTGCTGCCAATGAAGCCAAAAGTGTAATATTATCTGGATTGGCAAAATAAATTCGGAACAGTCCGCAGAAAAAATAGCCATATCAGCCCAAGTTTTCATTAATGGCCAGAGACTACTGAATAATTTGTCCGCTATGGATCAACCAATGGGCAAACATCAGCAAAAAAAACTAAACCCTCCCTAAAAAGGGGGACAAAAAGATACCGACTTTTTTCAATCAAAATTGAGACACGCTATCAACAACAATCCGTTATGTACATAATCGTTTTTGTTCACACAGACGTGCAAGATCTTCATGTACATATGCTATGTGCAAAAACATGATAAACTGCCTCTCCAAGCTGTTTAATTCAGATGATAGCTATGGAATACATAATATACCATAAGCTAAGCCAGCCTATGGTCGGTACTTGTCGTAAATACAGTATAGGGAAACCTGTGCCGCTGGTCACCTTGTTTTAGCAATCATCTGCCCTTAGCAGTCAATACTGATATCTCTTAAATGAACTTTGTTTCTTAAATACATATATATTAAGTAGTAACCTACTTTGAGTGGCCAATTTGAATACATCCCTTGGCTAGTTGTAAAAGACAGATTTGAATGTATCTACCCTAAAACAGATTAACTGTCATGAACATTTACTTGCCACCTAAAGCATGTGGCTTATCAATCTAGGTGACTGCTGACGCGGGCTTTTAGTTTATTGATCTCATTGAATGGTTTGTTGGTTGATAAGAAAACCGTTTTGCATTAAAGGCCAGTGTTCTGATGCATAGTTAACAAGCCTATCATTTAGCGCTTTCCTATACAAATTCTAATTGGTAAGTAATAAGGCCGAAAAAGTATGTTTTTGTAACATGCTGAACAACATTGGGTCGGGGGTAGGAAAGGAAGGTCGGTCGGGTTACAGGAAACAGACATTCTTTTAAATCCTTAATCTAATCGATATACTTATTAGATTATTATTAAAATCTGTATGAGTATTTTTCAGTTAACAAGACAGCCAAGGTTGAAATTTTAATGTGATTTAAAATCAAGTAGAAATCACACTGTCATTGAATAGATAAAAAATAATTTTGAAATAATGTAACGGCTTGCCACGGTCTCCCCTTCTTATGCTTGTATAGAAAGTCGGTTAAATATACGAGATAACTTCATGACTTTGCTACATCTATATACACATGAGGTAAATGTAGTTCAATAAACCATTCAGTCAAAAATATAAAATATGTTTACAGACATTCAAACATATGCAATGTCTATGAATGATAGCTTTAGTACATTGGCAATCGCTTTTCTAATCATTAACAAAAACAATCTCTAATTTTAGTAAGTAAGATTAGAATATTTAGATTACTTTTGTTAATGCAAGTTGAGAGTAAAGGAGAGTTACTTGCTCTTTGTGCTGGTGTATATCCGAGATTTGTCTAAACCTTAAGCAGAGATCCCATGTATCATTGCTGCACACTGAGCATGTAAAAGAACCAGGGTTGCTTTGGAACTGGGACATATATTTCTCGCGTTATTACCCTAAAATAGCTGACCTTATATGGTGACATTGGTCATATGGGAGAGTGGTATCAACGTACGATAAAACTATAACGATACGATGAATTGTTGTGAAATAATATATCATACTTGTCCGTTTATAGGTACACCAGATCAGAGATATATTCGAGTGGAGACGTGCATGTTTATGATCAAACTGCCGCAATATTCCAGCCAAGAGATTCAAAGACTTTTGTATGCCATACATTGCCGTGAAGATCCACTTAGCAGATATACACTAATACATGCCATAATGTATACAGTTGACTGACACTTACATGTTTTAACTCATCCAATGGACAGTTGAAATATATATGAGCATGTAGATAGCCTTTTACATGCCATATTTTATCTAGGAACTCATGGTTGAAATTATGGAGCAATTCATGTCATACATGACTGGGTTAAAATAATACTTGATGAATATTTCGATTTCGCTTTACATGAGTGTATTATAGGAAACAATTGTATTTCTAAATTACATAAGTAAAACAAAAACATAAAATGAAACGTTGTCAGAACATTGGCTTGAAATAAATATTACAAAGAATAGTGCTCTAAGTAAACTTGATAACATGGAGCATCTTGTCATAAATGTTGCCATGGAAACATTGGTTTGATAACTAGATACATAGTGGATTAGAATTTTAGGGTACTAGATGGCGTTTTATAATTAAATTTCAAACCTATTTATTATAGGAAGTCTTTCAAGAAACCATTTCAAGAACTGATATTCTTACAGTTACGTTGATTGATGGAAAGTTATTTGTAGAGAGATAGTCTGTTGAATACATGTGTACTGAGATTTAGAAAACTGTATATTTTGATGATTTGCGAAGTGAATGTTTCAAGTCGTAATATCTTTCAGTTATAAACAGCAGATCTTGTTCACATGAGATATTATCCAAGTTGCTGGGCTCGTCCATTGCCACTTTACTCTAATACATGTTGTACCATAACATTACAATGATGAGATGTGATTACAGTTGGTGTAAATCAAAATTTAAACTTGAATTGAAGAAACATGTCTTGCTGTATTGAACATGTGCTTTAGATGTTTTACTTTAGCCAATTAGAATGTGAACTTATGAAAGTTGTTGAATGATCGTTTAGGTTTAAATCGCATGTTGTTTTATTTATTGGTATTACATCAGATTTCTTTTAGTGTGTTAAGTGTGATGAACAAAAGTAGGATGTTATTTAAAATGGAAGCAAGTACATCTGGAATTGTTGTAGTATTCTCTTGTACGAGATGTAATATACATGTTACGTTTAATACTGCATTGTTTGAACTAAACAGAAAATTATTGTCAAAATTATAGATGCGCTGTATGCATAAAGACCAACCAACCTTCAACTAAGCAACACTAATCATTGTCTAGAAGTGTCAGCATACATAGCATCAAGTTTTTGTTAACTTTCTTTTTAAATGCATGTTCTTCTAAGCACAATCTTTGTTGTGAAGTGTCAGCCGCATCTTTACAAAACGTTATGTGTAGTGATTATGTAATGAATAACGCTTAATCCCGGAGACTGCATTTTGAATTGAAATGATTCGCAGCATGTAAACACAAAGAAAAAGAAATTGCTATACAGTTCAGCTTGGGTCAGAGGTCAAGTTAATCAAGCAGCTGCCCGCTTTAAGCACCTAAGTGTATCTGATTGGGAACACACCTGTTTTAAGTGGCCACATGTAAAAAATGTAAATCAAACCAGTAGATACTTAGATTGTTGCCAAGAGTTGAGTGACTTCTTCCTTTTTGTTAACCAGCACACTGCAATCTTGTTTTCTAATTGTTCACCATCCGTTTTTATAAAGGCACATGTGTATTGTAATATGATGGCATAATTGCACGTTTTCAAATTTATTTTATTTTGTTGTAGGTAATTAATTGTGTAGCACGTGTATTGTCACTAGATGTAAATTTTCTCTTTGACAATTAGATATTTTTGATTATCTATCACTGTTTAAGTACATTTTGTATATTTCTTGTGTTTGTTGTTAGTTATTGAGAAGTTGTTGTTGTTAACTTTGAAAGCTTATGAATATAAACTGAAGTATAGTGATACACTGTGATTGTTAGGTCTTGAGATATAACTGCGTAATAAAGACACCCTTTGAATCTTTGTGTTGCTTTATTGGCTTTGTGACCTGTAGACTTGCAAACAGGCTTATTCAGATCAATACTGTTTGGTTATTTCGGAGATACACAACTGAGTTTCACCAAAACATTGGTCTTTGTGTTTTTTCCATATTGGCAATCCAGATTGACGGTGATATTGTTATTTCTTACAAAACTGGTAGACCATTTGCAAAAGTTGCAGACAATAAGACGTTTTGTAGTCCGCGTTTTTGGTTTACAGAGTACTGTTTGAATAAACATCCTGGGAGCAACTCTCGTAGAGCAAGGAACACCCCTGCCAAGTTTCCCCTGACACTGGTAAGCAGCTTAAAGTCGTTCAATACCATTTACTATATGTATGTATATAGGGCAAAAAGTTTCCTTGTAGGAGAATTTCTTCAAACTTGGTATGTTGACTGAGAATCAAATCTGAAAAAGAAATCTGAAATAAAAAGCATTGGCTACCAGCCTTGATTCTCAGTCAACATACCAAGTTCGAAGCAATATTCTTGGCAAAAGTCTCCAATTTAACACCTTTATACAGTTTTTATTTGATCGAAAAAAAATGTCCCATCATCAGTCTGCAATTTGTGATGTATTTCTCAATTTCGGACAATTTTGCCCTATATTCATGTGCATAATATTATAGGAAGCGGTAGCGAACGCTAGATATTAGGGCAAAATGTTGAGGATTGACCGGACAGTGTCTTTTGTATGTTATTATGTTTGCTACTATTTTCTGTACAAAGCGGACGGATATAAACTTTCAGGTTGTCCATCCGTCATCCGTCAGTCCTTTGCTACAGTTTAGGAATGCACCAATGTATACCTCTAGTGCGATAGTGCATGCTAAATTTTATTCAGATCGGTTAAGTCACTCCAGGAGTAACGAAATTTATTTGATCGAAATTTAACAATTTTGTCGGTTTGGATCGGTTACTAAATAACTAATTTATATTAATAATTTATTTGTATCCACATAGTTGTACGATGTAAAAGTAGCCATGTTGGCTTGTACATGTATTTATTTTGAACTGCGAGTCGGGATTTATGTATATCAGATTCCTAAATGAGTTGAAGCTCGATGCCAGATAGATAACTGAGACGAGTATAAATATCCTAGATGTCTATTTACAAATATACATAAATAATCAAAATGAAACAAAATGCTTCAATTCCTAGGTACCAACAAAACATATTTAATTAAAACTACATGTAGGTATAGAAACAGAACGCACAAGGTTAAAGTTCACATACATATGTATATTTTCCTCCTCAGTTCTATGTTCTAAATTCAGTCGCAAAACATGTTATGTACCAGGCCTCTTAAAAGTCAGTTAACAAACCTTGGGGGGCTGTCTATTTGAACTACTTGCATTACGTATCATTAGAAAAACATAAGCAGCAACTTGAGTCTGGTGACATGTACATGTACAATATGATACACACTTTTATCATTTGGTTTATCAGAGTATGTATGTACATGTAACTTAAAAAATTGGAATTGTAATAACATTATGTTTGTTTTACATTCAATTTTTTTTCACTAGAAACTGACACATCGGACCAAGTCATAAATCTCTATTTCATTTCTTGCTCTACCTACTATCATCTTTGACATTTTTTCATTACAACAGACAGTCTGACATCCCCCCTTTCCTTCGTCAGGCTGGAGTACCTCTCCTTTCAGTTCTCCAACAGGTCCAAACTGTAGAATATTGTTAGACGTCCAGCCACACACAAGTACATCTCCACTGCCGGTGAGATGAACATCTGTGGCACAGTTCAACTCTGGACCATTGAATATCCCAACCACCTTTCCTTTATTATCAAGTACAAAAAGTCCCTTATCTTGATTAACAACATAAATCTTTGAACCATCGCCACTGACAGATAGACTACAGAGCAATTCGCCGGAAAACAGTGACTGTCCTGACTGGTCCTTGCTGTACTGTTTAAGCTTGCGTCCTGATACACTGTATATATATACTGATGTATTGCGGTCGGAAATGTACAAGTTGCCATTAGCATGGGCTAAGCCATGACAGTAAAAGTCAGTTTTAATTAAGGATTTTTGTGTCATTTTATTTCCAAGAGAAATGATCCTTATTACTTGTTTCTGGTAACTCACTGCAACTGCCTGATTATTGATGGCACACACTTGCCAAGGTTGCACAGGAAGATAATAGTGATCTCTTACACTGTATGTAGACCTGTCTAGACGTTTTAGTTTGCTGTTCTTACTATCTGCAAGTATTACAGTTCCATCTTCAAGCACACATGAACTGAAAATATTACAATCGCTCAAGTCTGACTTTACTTTGACGGGATATTTCTTCATTCCTATCGTCTGAAGTAAGGCAGCCTTCAGCTTGACAACGACTGTATCTTTTTCTTTAGACCTAATGCTACATTGCTGTACGTTGTGTCCTAGAACCATCATCTCATTCAGGATTTCTGACAATTTTTGATCAGGAATAAAACCAATAATATCTTCTGTCTGGCTTTGATGTATTTTTTCTCTGAGGCATCTTTCAGCGTCCATAGCAACCGTTTGACTGATCTTTGTCGTTACAAACGTCTGAGATACATTGTTACCAACAGGTGCCAGCTTATCTTTAGCTGATGTTACCTCATTCTTGGTTTCCTTGATAACTTGTATTTCTTCCTCCATATTGCTTATCAGTACCTTGTATTTATTCTCTATCTCATAAACGGAAGTTTGCTCCAGTTCATCGAGTCTTTTATTTATTTCTTTTCTGAATTTTCTGACATTTTGAATAGATTCAGCCTTCCTTGTCATTGCCAGTTGTTTCTCGTGCTCCAAGTGTTGTAGATTTTCAGCCAAGGTCTTCTCGACGGAGTCCAGCTTTTTCTGGGTGTCTGTAGGATTGCATGCACTCGCATTGTTTTGTATATATTCTGGTATGTAATAGAGGCCCTGGCACAGCCTGTAATTACAATATCATTGTAGTTTAAAGCATATATGAAGCTAAATAATCTGCAGATAAAGTGATCAAGCTAGTTCTGTTGCTCATATTAGGTTACTGGCACAGTCAAAACCTATAAACCATTGGTAACTTTTATTTATCCAGATATGATCTGACATCACTAATCTGAGAAAACTATTATTTTTTGAAAGATAAATTATTCCTATATAGAGTTTGGTGCAAGTCATTGATATATTGTAACATGAATAGAATAATTTCAGCCAAGGAAAGAGGTCATGTGTAAATGCCTTTAGTATATATCCTCTTCATATTGTTTGGGACTTAGGCTGATAAAAAGCTACAAATTACTGTCTCCCAACAAACGAAACACACAAGCATTAAATCCCACAGGAAATCAGTGGTTTTACAGCATGATTATAGATCTTTATGTCATTTCCATTTCTATGAATGTAGAACAGCCGACGCCATCATGGTTTTCACAGAACATATCTACAGGCTTGAGACCATGTCTGTCACATCTCTCTGTTGGCACCATTGGTAACGGTTTGCTAGATCCTTTCATAGACTGTCCCTTGTCAACGATCTTGTGCCCTTTTAATACCGGGACCGTATCATGAACCCTAACACATTTTGAACAGTAGTAATCACTGCAGTCGGTACAATATTTAACAGCTTCCGTATTCTTGCCTTCATGTTTACACATTGTACATAGTAAATATAACGTTTCATCAGACAGTTTGTTCGCGTATCCTACTCCTGACGCCATTTTGTTTTATCTGGTCAAGATTAACGCTACTTTCGATTTAATTGTAAATAAATGACAATTGAATCGTTTAGACGAAGTAGATTTATTTGTTATCTGTTGGTAAACAAAAATGATACAATAACTTTTTTAACCAGAGAACTCTGCCATTTAAAAAAATATTAGATCTAGTGGTCGACACCATTTTTCTCTGTAGGGGTGATTTTATATTTGTACCAGATATAATAAACTGAAGATCGATAATGACGTTTAAACATGTTTGAACGTTTATTCCAAAAATTGATTCATTGTAAAGGAGGCGTGTACACTTCTTTCAGTTAGATTCTAGAAGTTTTCATTAAATCTGTTTCTGTTAATGCATTTAATCACTAAAATGTGTGATGTACGTGCCCTAATCTACTAATTTCATTGATTTGAACTGGAAGAAAAGTACCCTAAATCGATTGTATGTAACCTGAGTATAATATTTAAAATGTTCATGGTGAAGGTTTCTTTGATGTTCATTTGTTCTCGCTTAGTCTTTTTTGCATTATTATTGTATTTTGTCTTGAATAGTATCTTTCTCTCTTAAAATAATTCCTGCAGGAATGGCCCAAGATAAGTACTGGAAAATCCGACCCAAGAACACGTTAGTAAAGTTGACCAAAGTTCATTAAAAAGCACGCCAAAATTAATACAAGTAAATCTGGTTTAATATAATGTCATTACCTGACGTACCAGTAAACTGTTCTAAGATAATACACATGAACGATTCGTGAAAGATTGACGAAAATATATGTAACTGCAAAAAAGCGTTTGCTTCCGCATACAGAGAACCAGGTCATGTCATATAAGAAGTGTATTTGGGCAAGACACCTTAATCCATTCATATTTGGAATATACCAAGCTGAAAATATAACCAGGTTACCAGGCAGTAATAAAAATCGGATTCCTCTCATACGTGATTATTTAGATAATAAATGGTGTCGTGTAGATTTTGCATTTCAAACAGGCTGTTGTTCTTTACTGATGGCAATCTTTCGTTTTATCATTTGGCGATTAACACATTTGCATTGACTACAACATATCAAAAGACTTTATAAATGATGCAGCCTTCATACGCTTTCAGTGCTTTGCTTTTTGTGATGGACAAAAACAGTTTCTGAAATCATTAGTCTTGTCCACACTATTTTCAGTCAGCGTTGAGTCCGTAGTTATGTCCCTTTGAATATTGGTATTTGATATACTCTTTGATTTCCGCCGCAGCACCTTTCTTGTTCATGTTATTTCTCCGTAAGCATTGGCTGTTATTCATCGACATGTATGCTGTCAGGCACAGCGTTAAGGGCGTGCAGTGCTCAAGAGGCACACATCATATCGCAATATAAGTTCTGGACGGTGTGTCATTATCATAAGTTGTAAGTAGGTGGCTGCTCTAAATGCACGGAAGTTAATACAAAAATAATAAAAATTGTTTTTTCTTTAGGATCAAGTTTAATTTTGATGTTAGTAAGTCAAAATTCAGTGTGTCGTTAAAAGGAAACGGATACAGTATATCAATGTTTAACCTGGATGACCTTGGCTGTAACCTTGTCAAGCTACCGTCATGAACTTTGAACCGTGTGTGCAATTTTGTAAAGTAGTTTCGACGTTTTCTTTTCGCACCTATTTCAGTAATGACCTTGAATTCAATGTGCTTTGTTTCCATTCTCACAGTGAAGCTAGTGGACCATAATGTTTTTGCAAGGGATCGTAAATATTGACGTGTAGAGAATACCAAGTACATTCTATAGTTTTCAATTCTATATCGGAATATGCAATTACCACAGGTGAGTGGTATATGGTAATCATGGCCCTCTTGTATCTCTACTTTTTTAGAAGAATTGTAGGTTCGATTTTGTCATTAAAGGTCATGGTAAGTCTTGCGGAGTTAAAGACTGTCATGTTTCATTTTATAGACTGTATCTGATAAGGTTGGGATAACACTTCCATAAATTTACCATGTTATAATGTTTTCTTTTTGTGTATCATAATTAATACCCCTTGATTTAATGCAGTTTAGACTTGACTATTTTGTTTGTTATCTTTCACAAAGTCAGACCTTTACCAAAGATACGGCGCCCTTCAATCAGACCCTAGCAATTCACTGTATAGTGTTTCCTTTTTTGTAGCAGAAGTTACTAATACTAATATGTTTTCGGTTGACTGAGAAAAAAGTTCTTCCAAGTTAACACTGTCACATTACAACAGGAGATTAAACCAGTCACTTATTAGAGAAACAGCAAGTGTTCTCATCCATGGCAGGATGTACAGAGGTTTGCATAAATGCCAACTCGAAGACCGGAATGCAGTCCATGCCTTATGCGTATACAACTTTGTTCCTGCTCAATTGAGTTTGAGCAACGATTATAACTTCTAGGACCATACATTTTAAGAAGTAAATGAGCTATCGTTTAAAAGAAATTTTAAGTACAGAAAACTTGTTTGGCACACTTTTTTCAGAACTTCTTTTTACATGCTATGTCGAAATTCTTAAGATGAAACTCAATTCAGTAAGAAAAATAGAGCACAGGGCCAGGTCTATTGAAATGTGAAGCGAACTCACCAACATAGAGGCCATGTTTGTCCACTTGATTGCCTAAGCTTAATAGTAAAGCTTCCACTTCTTGCTTGGGAGGTTTTTGGTTTGATCCCCGGGCAATGTAACAGACGAAGTTAAATTGGTACTAATACCTTCGTACAGCAATTAAAGTGTAGCACCAGGAAGACTAAGAATAATTACATGCTTCTGAGGAAAGGTTAGTTCTCTTTACTGGATACCCTGTTGTCGCCAAATTGTTGTATGTCATTAAATAACGTTTTTTCTTTTACTTAATCTATTAATCATCCGTGATTAATTGCACTTCCGTTTACATAATGTAGTAAATCCACAGTAAGTTGGCATGTTTCCATATGATTATAAATCACTTTGACAAGGAAAGGGTAAGATACAGGATAAAAGGTATTTTATTGCCTTAGTGGAAAATGACAACTCCAGTCATACACTATTTAATCACATCTTTACGTAAACCTTGCCAACTAATTTCAGTTGCGCAGTAAATATGATTGAAAGAATAATCCGATAATATAAGCAAAGTGTTTTATTGGTGCAGTTTATCTATGAATAGCATATAACATATATAATGTTGCCAATATCTTATTGTTTTTGAAAGGACTATTGTTTCCTCTTTTGAAATAATATTAACATCCACAAACAAGATTTAATTGATAGTGTCTATGTCTCTTCCGGCAGTAGTTGACATTCAAATGTATATGTCTCTTCTAGCTATAACCTCCCAAGGGTGATCTGTTTCATGTAGGTAAACAACAAGTATATTTTGTAGCAAATGTGACTGCAATGTCGTGAAATGCTGTTAAGTAAATAGCAACACATCGTATTCAATGATTATACCCTGTTTTTGTTTTCATGATGTACATACTAGATACAATTAAAAATACAAATAATTAATGCTTCAACGGAAAGGATTGAAACATAATTTCTGGTACATGTTAAATTTATTGAGATTGATATTACTTAGATCAATAACATACAAGTATCTTTGAATTATCCATCTTTCTTGCTGTCGTTTTCTGAAATCAATAAAAGTTGTATACTTCAGCCTCTGATTAAAGACTTGTTGGGGCTATCTTAAAAACTAGAATGCATAAATAGAAACACATCAGTCAATAAACAATGGTGCTTTGATATTGTATACAGAATGGCAGAATTTTTCCTGGTTTGTTTTCCCACAGAGGTTTATGTATGAGTTTACTCAAAGCCATTTAATATAGCCTGAAGTTTTTTCCTGAGTATATGTATGTAACATATATTGTTGAACAGTAACAATTAGTTATCAGTTTTTGTTAATGTAACATTCACTTTTCCCATGATGCTCTGACACATCAGACCAAATCATAAACCTCTATTTCGTTTCTTTTTCTGCCTACTATCAGCTTGGACATTTCTGGATTACAACAGACAGACTCACATCCTCCCTTTCCTCCGTCAGGCTGGATTACCTCTCCTTTCACTTCTCCATCAGCTCCAAACTGTAGAACATTGTTAGACGTCCAACAACACGCAAGTACATCTCCACTCCGGGTCAGATGAACATCTGTGGCATAGTTCAACTCTGCACCATTGAATTTCCCAACCACCTTTCCTTTATTATCTAGTACAAGTAGTCCTTTATCACTATTAGCAACATAAATATTTGAACCATCGCCACTGACAGATAGACTACAGACACATTCGGCGGAAAACAGTGACTGTCCTAACTCGTCCTTGTTGACATGTTTAAGCTTGATTCCTGATACACTGTATATATATACTGATGTGCGAGAGTCCGAAATGTACAAGTTGCCATTAGCATGGGCTAGGCCATGACAGTAAAAGTCAGTTTTAATTAAGGATTCTTGTGTCATTTTATTTCCAAGAGAAATGATCCTTATTACATGCTTCTTGTAACTCACAGCAACTGCCTGATTATTGATGGCACACACTTGCCAAGGATTCTCAGGCAGATTATAGTGATCTCTGACACTGTATGTAGACCTGTCTAGACGTTTCAGCTTCATGTTGTTGAAATCTGCAAGTATTATTGTTCCATCTTCGAGTACGCATGAACTGGATATATCACAGTTTTCTGAATCTGACCGAACTTTGATGGGATATTTCTTCATTCCTTTCGTCTGAAGTAAGGCACCCATCTGCTTGACAACGACTGTATCTTTTTCTTTAGACCTACTGCTACATTGCTGTACATAACGTCCTAGAATCTTCATCGCATTCAGGATTTCAGACAATTTTTGATCAGGAATAAAACGAATATCTTCTGTCTGACTTTTAGATATTTTCTCCTTGACGTATTTTTCAGCGTCCATAGCAACCGTTTGACTCATCTTTGTCGTTACAAAGGCCTGAGAGACAGTGTTACCAGCAGGTACCAGCTTATCTTTAGCTGATTCTACCTCATTCTCGGTTTCCTTGATAATTTGTATTTCTTCCTTATCTTGCTTATCATTATCTTGTATTTCTTCTCTATCTCATCAATTGAAGCCTGCTCCAGTTCATCAAGTCTTTTATTTATTTCTTTTCTGAATTTTCTAACATTGTTGATAGATTCAGCTTTCTTTTCCACTGCCAGATGTTTTTCTTGCTCATAGTAACGGACGCTTTTAGCCAAGGTATTCTCAGCTGAATCGAGTTTTATCTGGATGTCTGTAGGATTGCATATACCTGCATTGTTTTTGGATATATTCTGGGATGTAATAGAGGCCCTGGCACAGTCTGTAATTACAATATTATTGGATCTTTTATAAGGATGTATGACGCTGAATAATCTTGAGACCAAACTGGTTCTTTTTCTAATATTTGGTACAGTCAATATCTATAAATTATAGGTAACATTTGGTGTACGAACTGTAAAAACTGCCAAGTTAAACATTGTAAGTATGGTAAATCAGTCCAAATATATCCAATTTCTACCAAGTCATGAATGCAACATAATAGTGAAGTTCTGACAACATTTATCTTGGAAAGATATTCTTGTTTGAAAGATAAATTATTCCTCTATAGATTTAGGTGCATATCACATGAAAAGCATGACTTCTTAATAAAGATTGGTACAAATTCATGTGGCCAAACAGACGAAACCCACGAGCATTTTAGCCCGAGGAAATGTTTTACAACATTATTATACATGTCATTTTCTGTCTTTTGAATATCCAATCTGAGTGATCTAAAACTAGGTTATGTTATGAATACCTGTGTTCAACCGTCATACATGTAGAACAGCCGACGCCATCATGGTTTTCACAATACATGTCTACAGGCTTGAGACCATGTCTGTCACACCTCTCTGTCGGTACCATTTGTAACGGTTTACGCGATCCTTTCAAGACTGTCCCTCGTCAACGATCTTGTGTCCTTTTAATACCGGCATTGTAGAATGAATATTAACACATTTTGAACAGTAGTAATCACTGCAGTCGGTGCAGTATTTGACAGCTTCCGTATTCCTGCCTTCATGTTTACACACTGTACACAGTAAATCAAACGTTTCATCAGATAGTTTGTTCGCGTCATCTCCCCCTGACGCCATTTTGTTTTAATTCATCAAAATAATAACCCTACTTTCGATTTCAATCCCGAAATAGACTCGTCAAGGTTAAATCAACTTTAGATTTAAATTTCAGATAAACGGCAATTAAATCGGACACATGAATTAGATATGTGTGTCATTTTTTGGTAAACAAAAATGATAAATAAGCGTTTATTTCTCTAACCTTAGAACTATGCCATTTTATAAAACGTTACCGATCGACAGACTATCACTATTATATTTCAGGTTACAAAATGATTCTACATGTATGGGATGATATTGATATTGTAGCTGATATTTTACCGAAGACCGATATCCATCTTTAAATATTGTTAAACGTTTATAGCACAAATACCCAAGAGAAATTCATTCAATCACTAAAATGCTTTGGCTAACATGCCCATACCCGATAGATCAAGACATTATACATGTACAATGTAGATCTGAAAGTTAATTTGTACAATCATTTGATGTACACTCCATCTGTCCACCCTACATGTCCACCCTACATGTATATTTACAATCCCGATGCCACATTTCTCGAGCCTGTTTAAGCAAAGTCAGAAAGAAAGAACATGTACAGTGTATTTCAAAGACGTATAATATATCATATTTGTGTATAAATTAATGTTTATAAGTTCATAATTTTGATCATAATTATGCGAACCTGGTTTAACAAAATAAAAGGTTCTCTCAAAATAATTACCGCAAGCACGGCCTAAGATGCATATAAGAAAACCGGCCTACAAAACATGCCACCAAAATTGACAAGTACATCTGGCCCAAAAATAATACAAGTAAAATTGGCTTGATATACATATAATGCTAGTAACCAATAAATGCAATGTAAGTTCTTATGAAGCTGTATGTTTTGCTCGATAATATCTACATTCGTGTACGTGTAACTTTACATTTCACCAAGTCAGACCTTTACCAAAGATATTTTGCCTTTGAATCAGACCCTAGCAATTCACTGTATAATGTTTCCTTTTCCTTTGTGGTAGAAGTTCATACTGATTTGTTTTCGGCTGATTTTCAAGTTTTCAAGACATTAATTGCTGTCTCGCGACGCACAACCCAAAATTATACCAGTCACTAAGGAGAGAAACAGATAAAGTTCTCTTTCATTACATGGTGTACTGAGGTTTGAGGACCCATCTCAAATTGTCTGAACGGAATGCAGTCCAGGTCCTACATTTACAAATCTTTGTTTATGCTCAATGAATCGAACGATTTTAACTTCTAGCACCATACATTATAAGAAATAAAAGAGCACACCTATCTTTTGGCTACTGGTATTTTTACACAATTTGGCTAAATGGTCAAACTCTTTGGACAAAACTGACTGGGTATTGCTGTCAGGTAAAACAAAACTCCCTAGATTTTCAAATTCTGTTAGATACCAGTATGCATGAGCGTCAATACTGGGGTCTTGGCAATTTCACCAGGGGAGAAATCCTACGGTCGGTCGGGACTATAAAGAATTCTTAATAACAACAAGAGCTATCGTTGAAAAGTTATTTTAAGTAAAGCAAACTTTTGTGCACACTTTTATTAGGAAATTTTATTAATACGCCATTGATCCAAATTCTTAGCATGAAACTCAACAAGAAGAAAAATATAAGCACAGGGCCAGGTTTTCTGAACTGTAGAGTGAACTCATCAACAGAGAGACAATGTTGGTCGACTTGATTGTCTAAGCCTAGTAGTAGAGCTTCCACTTCCTGTGTGGGTAGGTTTTGGTTTGATCCCCGGACATGTATAACAGACGACGTTAAATTGGTACTGACACTTGTGTTCAGAAATCAACGTGTACCACCTGGATGCATGTTTCTAAGGAAAGGTAAGTACTCTTAACTAGATACCCTGTTTGTCGCAAAAAAGTTTTGCAGAAAGTGTCTGTCATTAAATCCACAGTAAGTTAGCATGTTTCCACATGATTAGAAATCACTTTGCAAAGAAAAGAATAAGATACAGGATTTAAGGTATTTATTGCCTTAGGGGTAATGACAACGCCAGTCTCTCTATCTAATAAATATTTTGTAAATTACCTCTTTAGTAAACATTGCCAACTTATTTCACTTGAGCAGTAAATTTGAATGAAAGAATAATCCGATAATATAAGCAAAGTATTTCATTATCTCAGTCGATCAACCTATGAATAGGATGACATATAATAATGTTAGCAATATCTTATTGTTTTTGAAAGACTATTGTTTCCTTCGTTGGAATGATATTAACATCCAGAAGATTTACTTTTTAATGTCCCTGTCTCTTCCCGCAGTAGTTAACCTTCCAATGTTTACCTGTTTCGTGTAGGTAAACAACAAGTATTTTTTGCAACAGTCGTTCAGTACCATATAAAGTTTGCTACTCAGTAAATATCAAAACATCGTATTGAATGATTATTCTCTGTTTTTGTTTTCATGAAATAGATATAATTATAAATACAAATTAGTAATGCTTTCATGGAATGGATTGAAACAAAATGTCTAGTACATGTTAAATTTATTGAGATTTCTATTACTTAGATCAATAACATACACGTATCATCCCTATTTCTTACCGTCGCTTATTGAAATCAAGAAACACTTGTATACCTCAGCCTCTGATTAAAGACTTGTGAGGACTATCTTAAAAACTAGAATGCATAAATAGAAACACATCAGCCAATAAACAATGGTGTTTTGACTTATGTAAACAGAATGACATAGAATGTTTCCTGCTTTGTTTTCACATAGCAGTTCCTGTTTGAGTTTATTAAAAAAATAAAGCGTTCAGCTTTTTCTGAGTGTATATGAATGTAACACATAATGTTGAAATGTACCAATTAGTTATAAGTTAATTTTTAACATTCACTTTAACCATTATGCACTGACATATCAGACCAAGTCATAAACCTCTATTTCATTTCTTTCTCTGCCAACTATCATCTTGGACATTTCTGGATTACAGCAGACAGAGTTACATCCTCCATTTCCTCCGTCAGGCTGGAGTACCTCTCCTATCAGTTCTCCATCAGCTCCAAACTGTAGAATATTGTTAGACGTCCAGCCACACACAAGAACATCTCCACTGCCGATGAGATGAACATCGTTGGAATAGTTCAACCCTGGACCATTGAACTTCCCAATCATCTTTCCCTTATTATCTAGTACAACAAGTCCTTTATCATAATTAGCTACAATCTTTGAACCATCGCCACTGACAGAAAGACTACAGAGCAGTTCGCCGGAAAACAGTGATTGTCCTGACTGGTCTTTGCTGTACTGTTTAAGCTTGCGTCCTGATACACTGTATATATATACTGATGTATTGCGGTCGGAAATGTACAAGTAGCCATTAGCATGGGCTAGGCCATGACAGGAAAAGTCAGTTTTAATTAAGGATTTTTGTGTCATTTTATTTCCAAGAGAAATGATCCTTATTACTTGTTTCTGATAACTCACCGCAACTTCCTGATTATTGATGGCACACACTTGCCAAGGTTGCATAGGAAGATTATAGTGATCTCTGACACTGTATGTAGACCTTTCTAGACGTTTCAGCTTGCTGTTGCTGCTATCTGCGAGTATTATTGTTCCATCTTCAAGTATGCATAAACTGAAAATATTACAATCGCTCACGTCTGACTGAACTTTGACGAGATATTTCTTTATTCCTCTCGCCTGAAGTAAGGCACCGTTCTGCTTTACAACGACTGTAGCTTTTTCTTCAGGCCTACTGCTACATTGCTGTACATTGTGTCCTAGAACCATCATCTCATTCAGGATGTTTGACAAGTTTTGATCAGGAATAAAACAAAAAAAAATTTCTGTCTGGCTTTCATGTATTTTTTCTCTGAGGCATTTTTCAGCGTCCGTAGCAACCGTTTGACTCATCTTTGTCGTGACAAAAGTCTGAGATACGTTGTTACCACCAGGTGCCAGCTTATCTTTAGCTGACATTACCTCATTCTGAGTTTCCTTAATAACTTGTATTTCTTCCTCCATCTTGCTTATCACTACGTTGTACTTCTTCTCTATCTTATCAACAGAGACCTGCTCCAGTTTATCAAGTCTTTCATTTATTTCTTTTCTGAATTTTCTGACATTTTGGATAGATTCAGTTTTCCTTTTCAATGCCTCCTGTTTTTCGTACTCGAAATGTCGGAGGTTTTCAGCTAAGGTCTTCTCGGTTAAATTCAGTTTTCTCTGGATGTCTTGAGTATTGCATGCGCCTGTATTGTTTTGGATATAATCTGGTATATAAAAGAGCCCCCGACACAGCCTGAAAATAAAATATCGTTTAAGTTGAAAGCATGCATATAGCGAAATGATCTCCAGATAAAGTGACCAAGCTGGTTCTGCTGCTCCTATTAGGTTACTGCTACAGTCAATATTTATAAACCATAGGTAACATTACGTGTGGGAACTGCATAAATTGTCATGTTAAACAATTCATAAATGAATCCAAATGTATTCACATATACATCAGTTAATTGTGCTAAGACCTGCATGCAACATAATTGGGAAGTTCTGACATCACAATTCAGAGAAAAATATTCTTTTTTGAAAGACAAATTATTCCTCTCCTGTAAAGATTTAGGTGCGTGCTATTGATATATTGTAACATGAGAAACATGACTTCAGCCCAGGAAAGAGCCCATGTGTAAATGGCGTTAGTGTCCGCTTTATCTGTATGGGACTTAGGCGGCGTGCTAATAAAAATTCCTGTCGCGCAACAAACGAAACACACACACATTAAAGCTCAAGGGAAATCAGTGGTTTTACAGCATTATTATACATGTGATATTTTAATGTGATGGGTTAAAAGTAGGTAAAGTTTTAAAGTACCTGTGTTCAACCGTCATACATGTAGAACAGCCAACGCCATCATGGTTTTCACAGTACATGTCTACAGGCTTGAGACCATGTTTTTGACATCTCTCTGTTGGTACCATTGGTAACGGTTTGCTCGATCCTTTCTGATAATGTCCCTTGTCAACGATCTTGTGCCCTTTTAATATCGGAAATGTATCGTGAACTTTAACACATTTTGAACAGTAGTAATCACTGCAGTCGGTGCAATATTTAACAGCTTCCGTATTCCTGCCTTCATGTTTACACACTCTACACAGTAAATCAAACGTTTCATCAGACAGTTTATTCGCGTCTCTTCCCCCTGACGCCATTTTGTTTTAACTCGTCAAGGTTAGATCTATTTTCGGTTTAAATTTCAGATAAATGACAACTGAATTGATTAGACGAAGTATACTTGCTTGTTATCTGTTGGTAAACAAAATTGATAAATAAATATTAATTTTACAAACGAAAGCACTCTGCTATTTTACAAAACATGAATTGTAGAGAGCCTATAATACTCCATTTCTCTTTATATATAACACACATTTCAATGAATTACCTAGTATCATATTTCACAATGATATCCTATTTTAAAACGGTTATTGCAAAAATACCCTCCATGCGGCTTGATTAAATTAATTTTGTTTAATAGCAAAAAAACAAAAATAATATCAAACAGGGAATGCCACGTACCAAAAACGCAGCCTCCCCAAAACGAGCCCCACAGGTCATGCTTTTGCCTTCAATCAATAAAATGCTTTGGCTTATATGGAAGGCCGGTTTCCTGTAGATCAAGACTAATCAACTAATTATAATCTTTTGAGCTTGAAGAGAACACCGATGACTACTTATATGATATATACTGTAGATCTGAAAGTGTAGTTTTGTTCATAAAATGCTGATGTCCGGTCCGTCAGCTCTGTCCATCGAGTTAAGAGGTTGTATGTTTACAGTCTAGAGGTCACATTTCTCGGGCTTGTTTAATCAAAGTCGGAATAAAAAGAATTCAAAGACGTATTATATATCATAACTGAAAATAAATTATTTGATTACTGAAATTATTACCATAATCATGAGAAACTGATATACGAAAATTTTCGTATTTTATTTTGAATAGTGAATGTTTCTCAAAATAATTCCAGCAAGCATAGACTTAGATACGCATCGGAAAACCAGACCCGCGAGCATGCCTGCAAAGTTGACCAAATATCATAAAAGCATAAAATACTACATGTACCAGTTAACCCGGCTGAACATAATACTAGTGGTGTAAGCACATCTTGACCATGATGATACCAATACCAAACAATCCTTCTAAGATATTTCACAAGAAAAGCTCATGAAAGATTGACAAACATATCTAAAATTGAAAAAGAAATAATCAGAATTTGCTTTGTCACACAGAGAACCGGGATTTGATCCACGGTCAGGTCACATAAGGTGTGTCTTCGGGCAAGAAACCCAAAGCCATACATACTTAAGTATAAAAAGCTGAAAATGTAAAGAGAGATTATTTTAAGTTAATGGATTTTACTTAACAAACGGAATTTTGTCCTTTACTGACGATGATCTTTGCATCTTGGCCAAATTTTATCGCTGTGTGATTAACACATTTACATTGACTACATATCAAACGACTTTATAATGGTACCGTATGCTCACGTATACAGTATTCGAATTTTTTAACCCAAATGACCTTGCCTGTATAACTTTATCTAATTTCTCGTTTGTGAAGCTACATTCATAAAAATTGATCCGTGTGTGCAATTTTGTAAAGGACTTTCAATATTTTCTTTTCGCACCTATTTCAATAATGACCTTGAATTTGGTGTGTTTTGTTTCCATTCTCACAGTAAATCTAGTGGAGAATACTCGTTTTGCAATGGATTGTAACTATTGGCAATAAGAGAATACCAAGTTATCATGCATGGATTCTACAGCTTTCATTTGCAATTATAATTAGGTGAGCGACATATGACCATATGACCATGGCCCCCTTGTATCTTTCAAAAAGAATTGTTTGCATTGAGACGGAGGTTTGATTTAGTTGCATTAAAGGTCAGGATACAATGTATGTCTTTCGTAGTTGAAGATCATGTTCATTTCAGACTGTATCCATGGACCAATAACATGGGGGTATACATTCCATACATTTGCCATGTTAGAAGTTTCTTATTGTGTATTATAATAAACATCCCTCGATTTGATGTAGTTAAGATTGTATCTATGTGTAACTTTACATTTTACGAAGTTAGACCTTTATCAAAGATACATTGTTTCCTTTGTAGCAGTTCATACTAATGTGTTTTAGGTTGATTTAGAATCAAGTATTTTCAAGTTAAGACATTAATTGCTCTCGCGTCACAACCAACCCAAACATTAAATCAGTCACTTAGGAGAGAAACAGGAAAAGTTCTCATTCATAGCACGGTGTACTGAGGTTTAATGTCCCACCTCAAATAGTCTGATCGGAATGCAGTCCAGGCCCTACCCTTACAAAACTTTGTTCATGCTCAATTGATTTTTAGCACTTAACGATTTTAACTTATAGCACCATGCATGATTAGAAATGAAAGAGCTACCGTTTAAAAGTCATTATAATACAGAAAACTTGTTTGGCACACTTTTATTAAGAATTTATATTTATATGCTTTTGATCCAAATTCATAGCACGAAACTCAGTTCAGTAAGAGAAATTATAAGCATAGAGCCAGGTCATTTAAAATGTGAAGTGAACTCATCAACAGAAAGACCATGTTGATCCACTTGATTGCCTGAGCCTTGTAATCGAGCTTCCACTTCTTGCGTGGGAGATTTTTGGTTCGATCCATGGTCATGTCTAACAGATGACGTTATCTTTGTACTGATACCTATGTTCAAAAATAAGTTTAGCACCAGGAAGACAAAGCAAATATGAGTGTTTCTAGGGAAAGGTAGGTACTCTTTACTGTGTTCCTGTTATTCGCACAACAGTTTTGTTAGTAATGTCCGTCATTAAATAAAGCTTCTTTATCCTTCCTTATCTATACTCATTAATCATCTGAGATTAATTTTACTTCCGTGTAGACGTATAGTAAATCCACAGTCAGTCTGCATGTTTCCGTTTGATTAGAAATCAATTTAAAAAGCAAGGAATAAGATACAGGATAAAAGGTATTTTATTGCCTTACTCTAGTCATACACTATCTTATAGATATTATATTGTTCTGAATTACCTATTTAAGTAAACATTGCCAATTTAGTTCAGTTGCACATTAGATATGAATGAAGAACAATTCGATAATATAAGCAAAGTGCAATATCGTGCAATTCAATGTAAAGTTCAGTAAATATCAATACATTGTATTTAATGATTATGTTCTCATGATGTACATTCATACAACTAAAATACAAATAATTGATGCTTCAGTGGAATGAATGGAAACAAAATTTATGATACATGTACAATTAACTGAGGTTTAAGTAATTTAAATCAATAACATTCATGTACTTTGAATTATCCCTCTTTTTTTGCTGCCTGAAATCAAACAATTGTGGGGACTATCTTATAAACTATGACGCATAAAAAGAAACACATCAGTCAGTAAATGTTCTTTGATTATATATACAGAATGACTTAGAATAGTTCTTGGTCTGTCTTCCCATAGCAGTTTCAGTTTGAGTTTATCAAAAAACAGTTAATATAGCCTACAGCTATTTCTGACAATATGTATGTAACACATAATGTTGAAGTGTAATAATTAGTTATTAGTTTATGTTTAACATTCACTTTTCCCGTGGTGCACTGTCACATTAGACTAAATCATAAACCTCTATTTCATTTCTTGCTCTGCCAACTATCATCTTGGACATTTGTTCATTACAACAGACAGTCTCACATCCCCCCTTTCCTCCGTCAGACCGGAGTACCTCTCCTAACAGTTCTCCACCAGGTCCAAACTGTAGAATATTGTTCGACGTCCAGCCACACACAAGTA
>JAUMHA010411446.1:0-10743 GCA_032359765.1 Saxidomus gigantea
TCGTGGCTGCGCCACTCGTGAAAATATCACTTTTGGTGCCCAATCGGTGAAATTATAACGTGATCTTACACCGAAACCAACAATTATCCTCTATATAATTTCACCGAGTGGGCCCCAAAAAATAACTACATTTGGTGTTCACGAGTAAAATTTTCTGTTTATGTTTTGGTTAAATCTCTACTTTTATTGAGTTTGTTTCTATAAAATATCGAAAATCGCAGGAAACGTCATCATAAAACATAGCGCAAATGACGTCATTTTAACGCATTCATCGCATTGTTTCCAGCATTAGTTTCGTTCGGTATACTTTTTGACGTGAATCCGGGTTTTAGATTGCAAAAACAGTGAAAAATGAAAGTGGTAATCCACTGTCTCAAAAACTGTGGATTATCACTTTTATTTATAATTCACTCGAAAACAATAGATAAAAGTGTTTATGCATATATTATTTGCACGTTAAAGACTTCTTTGAAAAACATTTTCTGTCACAGTTTCTTAACAAATGTTAGATTTTTGACTAAAATTAAGACGTCGATCAAGGTGAATGGTTTAGAGGAAGATGACTCGATACTCGATTTTTTCTTCCCAAATTTTGTACTCACACTAAGGGACGTCACTCTTGAAAAGAATGCAGACAGTGATGACGCCTTTCTAGAAAACAGGTTGACGCTGAAAAGTGCCGAAGACGAACCAGATATTGAAATCGAATTGTTAAAGGATTATAATCTTCCAAAGCTTCTGATACGAAGATACTTCAAGAACAGAAAATGCTTTCGATTCAGAAAGCCAGTGAAAACAGGACAGTTAAAATATCTAATGAAAATACCAGAGGGTGATATGAAAAAAGAGTTCCAGAAAACACTGAACGGATTTCGAGAATTCGTCTTTTCTTGTCAGCCAAAAGTGATGAAGTCGGGAAATGCAGTCAATGGCAGGAGTAAGTGTGCTATTGTAAAGGAGGGTGATATTTGGTTTTTATCTGTCTGTTTAGAGCAATTTTGTTTCATCAGACTGTTTAGAAGTTGCTTTGTTTTTGAGAGGATTAGATCTACATACATAGATGAGTATGTGACATCAAGAGCTTTATAGCGTAATTGCTAGACACATAATTTAATTTCGAAATAAACACTGATCTACATGTCAAAATATTAAAACAGTTTCTTTAGTCTTATGTTTGTTATAGATACAATAAGAAATTAACAAAAAAGATAGTTCCAAATGCAAATCCTTTTTATGTACTGTATATACATGTATATTGTTTATACCTAATGTAAAAAACGTTGATATTTAGATTATAACTGTAAATGTTTGATTTAACTTCGATAAATTAAAACTAAGAAATAGGCGGGGGTGGCGGCCGAATAAAAATCATGCTTATTATGAAGAGCTGTTTTGTACGACGAATGTATTCATAGTAGTTTATGACACTATCAAATCCCGGTAAAAGGCAATTGTACACTGCGATTTGGCGACCTCTATAACATTAGAGCATGTCTATCTTTCTTCGGATATATGAATGACTGTCTACCTATTTCTCCAAAATAATTATCTTTAGGATAATTAGTACATAACTTATTCCTGCATAACTTTAAAATATTTCAATTTGGTGATGTAGAGGTTGAGGTGTCGGCCGCTCATCCTGGAGGCTGCGGGTTCGAGCCCCACTGGGGTCACGACTGTACTTCCTTATATGACACCAGTACTGGTTTTCACAGGAAGCGGGCCGACTAGAGAGTGACTCGATAAGCTACAAGCTTTCTTCACAATCGAGATAAAAGAAATAAGTTTAAACTAAATGAGATGAAGGAAAATAAAAAAGAGTTCAGTTTAGTTTCTTTAAGTGCAGTTGTTAGTCCTCCAACAAGTCTCCACATTAATTGATTTTTATTGTAACTACGATGTCTTGTTAACTCTTACTGGTGTCGTTTTAGTGTTTAGCTCTTTGCTGCTGCATTACGTTCACTCAATACAAAAGAAGGAAATACTTTGCTTGACTAGCGCAATGACGTCTATGGCGGCAGTTGAGAACATGCATGTAGTGAAGAAAGCAACAGATGTTTACAATGCTGAAATGAAAAGACGATTAGATTCATATACACCGACGGACAATAATCTTGTTAACTATCACAAAGACAGCATGCAGGCTGCACTAGAAATTTTGAAATCAGGACTGATCATTGACGATGAACAAATTTACGAGAATCAAGCAATGGTAATAACTTCATACTTCTAAAGTAAAACTGTTAATAGTTGAAAGATATATTGGTTTATTTAATCGCGGATTACATGTAAACAAATTATCTCTTCTACACAGGTTTATCGATGAAAGTTGATAATCTATACATTTTTTATAATATGTTCTTAAACGTTTATTACTGCAGTTTAGTTCTTTGTTATAGATTATGTATCAACTATTTTTATTCTTTAATATTGTTTAATTAAATGTGATAAACAATCACTTTTTTAATAAATAATATTGTTTTCATCTTAAGCAGATACATCGGTGTTTCATATTTGATATAAACAAATACAGCTTAAAATCAGTATATCTTTTACTTCCCGGTAAAAGCACTAAAAAGATAATTATTTAAGCAAGGTTGACTTTTAAACCCCTCAAATGCTTTCAGAAGGACGAATTTTTTATACACATTATTTGTATGTGGTTTACTATGCACAATTTGTCCAATTAAAGTTTCACTGATCTGTGTTACTTTAGTGGCATTTTAACCATGGCCTCTCTCCTCACCTCCCTCGTGACAACAGCTCATTTTGCTCAACTATAAGGATGGTGACCTATCATTTTTAAATTTGTGTCAAGAAAGTGATGTTTAAACATTTTTTCTGCAAACAAATTAAGAAATTCTCAATGCTTGAACATTGAAAAATCTTTTTAAAAAACAACAAACTATACCATTTTTTTTTTTTTTTTACAGAAACTCGTTTCTCTATAGGGTCTCTTTTCATAGTGAATTTATTTTGAAATCTCAATTCTTGCTGTTTCATGTAAAATGATTAATTTCTTACCATTGGCATTTGAAATAAAACACAAAAGTGAATTGCCGAATTCAGAGTTTTATAATTGATAAACATGAGATATGGGGTTATTTTCAGTGCTTATACTTTGTTATGAAAACTTAACGATGGATATACATGTAACTTTGTCAATTCTTAAGTTTTCTTCATCAAACTTTCAAATAGCATTGCTTATGACAATAGGGTCGTGATGGCCCCAAATTATGTAGATAAAGGTCATATTTGATAGGATTATGCCCCTTTATGTACTTAGATTTTGTCACAAAATTATTGGTTATTCTGACAAAGCGTAAGAGGGCGACATAAGTGTTCTACTGAACACCCATCTAGTTTTAACTCTTTGACCAAGAAGTTACAACATTGTGTCACTATAGTAGGCGCTGCGAATTAGTGTGAACTTAAATAATATTGCATTAAATGACTTTAAGATTTTAACTACTGCTTGCAATTCAGACCTGTTTCAAAGGACACTTCGAAAAATTCAAGGAAAATGTCAACAAAGAACCTGAAGAAAAATGTCATACATTACTGAAAAGGCTGGATGCAATGGAAATACAAGTGAAAATAAAGAACCGCAAGTATTGTACACGCACTGGATATGATGAGTACATGCAAGATATAGACTCCCTGATACAGCAGTTTAATAGAGAAGCTGGTCACATGGGGTCTGTGGTAAGTAAATAAGTGAGAGACACGTGTAAGTGCAAGAAATTCTCCAAAATATAATTATTTGCAATGCAAAACGGAAGGGATCAAATTGTGTTAGAATGATTAGTGTCTTTTCTTTAAAGCTGACAAAACAGTAACAGATTTACACTTATACCACTTTTAAGCTTTTAAACTATCGTATGTATGATAATGTGATAATATTTGAGTAAATGATATATTAATTTTTATTATTTTAAAAGGCAAGAACAGCTCTGAAATGCTTTCTTGATGAAAAGGATGACGAGGAGGAAGTCGTCTATAAAATGGTGATGGAGGCTGAAGATATACAAGGTAAATTCAGTTATTCTCTACAAACAAAAAATGCAGCATTGCTTTTTAAAGCCTAAGTACATGCTATACATATACATGTGTAGTTCAGTATTTTTGCAATAATATTGCAAAAATAGGAAACGCTTTCTGACGACGTTTTTAATGACGAAGCGACAAACGTATAAATAAAAGGTAAACGTCGACGTTGTTTTATAATCAATACACGAAGAACACAGTTCTATCATTATTTTACCCGTACGTTTTTTCTATATATGAGTACTTCAAGTTCCTCTGGTACTTTAAAGTTTGTCCATTAGAGATGCCGTTTTGTAGACCTTTTAGTTTGAATTAACTTTATATTGAGGATATATTACGTTGAATACATTGAAATTAAGTTTTAGCTTGTTACTGATCAGATCCCGGTCGTAAGGCCCACAGGTGACTGTAGCTTAGCAGGAACCCAAACAATGAATGTTAGTTGGAAATAGTCTAATGACTATATATCAATAAGAAGGTAAACAACGCCGTTTACACGTCGACCCAGTTTCAGCCAAAATTACTTCATCTACAACAATACATATCTATTTAAACCTATTGCATATATAGCCTATGTTTTTATTTTTTCCGTAAACGTTTACAACAATGCCTAAATGCAAACCGTTTTGAAACAGCGACTGATAGTTTCCGAATTGTTTTACATTTTTCGCCAACCCGAATAAATCTTACACATTTCTGACACTGAATCCTTCCCCTATAACATGCGTTTAAACAATGTGGCATTGTGTCATCCAAATATTACATAACAGACGCCTGTAGAAATTAATTTGATAACTATTTCCACTAACTTTCCAGTTTTGATACGATCCGCTAATACTGGATTCATTTTTGTTGTTTGATAGATTTTGTAAATATATACATGCAGCCATACTGATAATGGGAAAAACTAGTTTCCATACAAATGTACCGCATAAATGATCTAAGGGGTACTATTTACAGCGCTAACATGAACTCGCTGATTTGACCTCGTAGCATTCTGTCGAATTTTTACTGTTTTTTTTACTCCCTTGTTATAACGCTATTCGTTTAACATTGTAATATTACAGGCGATACCGGAAGTGTAGTACATTTAGCCAAAATGTAGCAAAGAATAGTTCCGAATGTCTAGCTTGATGTTCTAAGAATTATCACGCTCAAATCCTTCTTTGCGTATATACGAGAAATTTTAAATGGTTTTATAATTATTTATATAATTCAGCTTCATGCATTTACTTTCAGTACCATCAATCAAATTAGCCAAATCAGTACTTGATACAGAGTTATTTTCACAGCGCTTATAGACATGTTCCGCAACAGTCAATTCATAAATAGCATGTTTACTTAATAGTGTAAAATCGTGTTAATCGGCATATTTCAGCGTTTAGTATGTAGCGTTTGGCCTTTTTATATTCAATAATCCTTCTGGTATTTTCTGCTTTTTAATTCATAATTTATACATGTATAATATATATTTATATACTTCTCTCAAGTACAGCTTCAATTTAGCAGTGTTGTGCCGTTTTTGTCTATGTCCACAGTAACGGTTGCGCGTTTGAAACTAGACGTACCCGAAATGTGTTAGATTTATTCCAGTTGGCGGAAAATGGTAAACATTTCTGAAACTATCAGTCGCTGTTACAAAACGGTTTGCATTTGACCCTTGAAGTAAACGTTTACGAAAAATATAAATACTTAGGCTATATCGAGGGCTGAACGCGAAACTAGTGTAAGTGACATTTTCTTGCAGAAATCCCCCTCCCATCTGCTGTGAAAATGTTTTTATTGTTTACCATTATTTAACAAAAGTATTGCAAATTGTGTCATATGATGTAAGTGAAAATGTGCTAACTTTTTAAATGCGAAACTGGTGTAAGTGACATACAGTATTGTACCAGTTTCAAATTCAACTTTTGACATTTTCCCTAGGTAAGTGGCATAAGAAAAACAAATTTCTTCTAAAGTAGTGACAATAACACAGTTTCTGATACAGTACAGGAATAACTAAGTGTAGATTAATAGTTTTAAAGAAATAAATCATAAAAATAGCACTATTACACGTCACTTACACCTTTTCACATGTAAATAATAAGTTTTCAAGATACAGTTAAAATGAGAAACTACTCTAGAGCCAAGTGTATGTGCACTTGATACCAAACTTATATTTATATTATGTAATCAATGAATAATGCTGTTGTTTTGTAGCAAATAGGACATAACTTTAGATATTTTGTATGTTGAGATAAAAAAAAAGGTTTCTGAAGTACCAAAACAATATTCTTAGTCTTTGAATCCGGGCAGCGGTTTTTGATCACAACCTCCATAGTCTCTAATCTTTTGGCATAAGTACATGTCAAAACTCAAAGAAAAACAGTCATAGATATTAGTTTATATAAGTTAAAAGTGCTCATAGTCTTTAGTATGGCAAAATCAGCCACCATAAATAATGTATCACCTCGCTACCACAAAACGCTGCAATAGTGGTTGCGTATAATGTGAGGTTTAGTTGTGATGCAAACTTTGGTAAAATCAAGTATATAACTGTAAATGTTAATTTTTATTTTTATTAAAATACATTTATGAAATCTAGCATAATTATGTTGCTTCATTGTTCAATTTTTTGGTTTTGCATTTAGACACGCATTTAATTTTGTTATGTACCTCCCTATTAGCCCCGCATTTGCTCTGTGATAATGAATATGTATTGGCAATAACGTCCATAGTGTTATTTGGTCAAGTGAGCGTTACTAGTTAAGTTTGTGAATGTACAGTGAGTTTAGATGTCTATGGTTTTAAGCAAACTAACGTAGTACTGCGTAACATGTTTTGCAGTAGTTTCTGGGAAGCAACTTAAAGCAAGACAGGATTATAATAGCTATAATCTTGCAATCGTGAGTTTGAATCACAGTGAAATCTTACTGGTATATTTATTAATACTTTTATTACGGCACACCGCCTACATTTCAAAAGCTACACGTCCTTCCTTGATTGGCATTGGAAAATTAATGATTTAATTTCTTGAATTTTTCTGTTAACAGGTCATGCCTTTAAATGAACTGCTTCGGATCGTATGTCTTGGTTATGCCTTCAAAATGAACTGCTTAGAATCATATGTCTTTCCCCTTGACCAAATATTAAGAGCAGAGTTATGGCTTGTGGCTTAGCCAAAATTTCAACTTTATGGACCCCAAGGGGGGAGGGGCATTGTCTATCGGTCCATAGGTAGTGTACATCTCTACGTACTGTATGGATGTCCAGAATTCTTGTGGCATGCATTGCTCCTTTACTAATTGACCTAGAATCACCAAACTTCATACACATTTTTAGTTGGATGAAAAGTTGTACCCCAGGGTTTTAGTATTTATATCAGACCAGTAAGATTAAGAGTTATGACTTTCAACTTAGTCAAAATGTAGGCATCACACTGTTCCTCAACCAATTGACACAGTGTCACCAAAGTGTTCCAAATGGTGATTTTGCAGCAGGCACTGTTCCTTAATATAAGGCCCAAATTTTTATGTACATAACATCAAGCTGAACAAAGTTTTGTTAAACATTAATGCCATCACTCATCACTCAGTAAGAGCAAAGTTAAGAAATTATGCTCTTGTTTTGTAAAAATGGGTGGAAACTGGGTACATTTGAGTTTTATTTTATTGCAGTGTTCTATTGGTGAATAACATGCAATACACTTAGGGTTATTAGTATATATAGTAATGTGATCCAGAATGCTAGATTTGCTCGAGTTGAGCATCGGATCAATACAAGTGCTGAGTACAAGTTTGATCCAAGCTTGACGAGAGTCAATCTGGCATCTGGATCACATTACTATGATAATGACCATTTTATTATAGGACTACCAAGTGCTACATTGTTTGTATTTTGTTATTATGAATAACTGATATTGTTTCTTAACAAAAACAAACAAACTTAAAGATTTCTGCCAAACATGAGCACCATTTTCAAAATTATGTGTAACTTACGTTTGAGGGTTTGTTTGTGTCCACTGTTTAAACGCGAAAAAAGTGTAAGTGACATTTCATTCAAGTTGTATATGATTGATTGAAGAGATATATATACTACTTAAAGTATATGAGTTATGGCTATTTGAGCTGAAATTGTGATCATCAAAAACTGCATTTACACTTTTTTTCACATTCAAATGTTTTCATACTTTCCTTGTTTTTTTTTTAGCGCGAAACTGTTCTAAGTGATATTTATACTAAAATCTCGCATTGAAGTGAAGCAATTAAAAAAAACTGCAATATGTGGTGGTGCAACAAGTTATTTTTCACATATAGTTAAGAAACTGGTAAGTATAGTATGGTTTCAATAAAATGGGAATGTTGTTTCCTTTTCCTATAAAATTATGGAAAATGCAATTACACTAGTTTCGCGTTCAGACCTCGATATATGCAATAGGTTTTAATAAAAATGCATTAATCTAGATGAAGTAATTGAGGCTGAAACTGGGTCGATGTGTAAACTGTGTTGTCTACCTTCTTTTTGATATATAGTTACTAGGCTATTTTTAAGTCAAATGCATTGTTTTGGTCCCAGATACGCCAAAATCACCTGTCGCAAGGCCCCGGTTTCACGAAATATTTGAGTAATTACTCTGTAACATGCTCAACTTTTTCAACACAATCAGTTTCTTGCACGTTTATTCATTTGAAGAAGCCAAGTTTGTCGAAATCGTATTTATCTATTAATTACATTTCTATACACATGTCAGAAGTTTTGCAGGAAATGGTGTTTTTACCAAATAATTTACTGAGGTTTATTCTTAAAATTCTTGAGTTGTACTCAAATGAGTTTGTCGCTATACCTGACTTGCATTTGATAATATACAGCTTTTTCCGTTTCAACATGTTAATTCGTTAAAGAAATAGACTACTTAAATATATCTTTATTTTTAGTGATAACAAGACTTTAATATAACTTACTCAGCTGAGCAATGACTCAAGTTTGTTTGTGAAATTAGGGCCACTTGTATTTTTATTTCAAACTTTGAACGTGTTGACGTCATATAAAATCGATTTTTGTCAATTTAAGTTAACTTGTAAGGTGATAATTTGGTGTCAATTTTGACTTGCCGGAAAATTTCAAAATTTAGATTCTTTCTTTCGAGAATCAATATTTTATTTAAAATAAACATTTGAACAGGTCCAATTGTAGATCAATACTTACGCTTGAACCAATAATTTTATAGTTATCATTTTATCTCCCCGAAGGGTGGCATATTAAAATCGCGCTTCAGTCTGTCTGTCCGTATGTCCGTGCGTCTGTGCGTCCGCCCTTACATTCTTTCGTGTCGGGGCTGTAACACTGTCATGCATGGAAGGATTTTAGAATTACATGGTACAATTTTTGAGCACATGGAGAGGACACAGACTGTGAAACACCTCTTTCGAGGGCATTCGTCACTTATGATGGACAGCTTTTGTTATTTTAATTAGTGTTGCGATGTTTGACTCAAGATGACACATACTTTGTTTTGTTGAAATCATTACTGTGAAATACACTTTAGAGAAATATACGAATAGGTGCTTTAAATATTGCAGTATCTTTGAAGAGACTGTCAGCATATTATTCGTTCGATATTGAATATTTAAATTTTATTTTATGCAAATACAAATGTAGCATGTGTTTTATCTGAATTTTACGTAAAACAGATGTGTTTTCAGATTCTTCCTGGGTTTATATGTGTATTCTTAAAGTAACAAATAACGTTTACTTCATAGGTTGTACATTTTCAGAAGGAGAAACACCACATCGACGAAAAGTAAAGCGCTTGGCAATATTCAGAGAAGAAGATGAAAGGATAATGAAAGAAGAAGAAGACGTAGAAGCAGCTGCTAGAGCTGATATTGAAATGATTCAATTAATTCGCCTACAGAACATCGGTCAACAGTATCTTGATATGCTGAGGACGAAGATAGAAGAATTAGATCGAGTGAAAAGGGAAACTTCCCGTAGTAGTTCTTACTACTCTCAGTTGTGTAAGGAAACGAAGCACTGGAAAGATATTTTCGACAAGACAACTTGGAACATGTCCCAAGATAAAAATGAGCTTAAACCATTAGCCAAAGGAAAAGAAAGGACAGCCTACGACGTAACTACGGAAGATGTTATTGGGCTACTATGGAAAAAAGCAATGGGAGAATCATCGGAGGGAAGTGGTGTTCCAACAGGTGGATTTGTGGGCGAAGAAGTACAGGAACACCAGGATAGAATAAAGGTTTTGCCCGACAGGCCTTCACCAGAGGGGATTTCTGACGATCCAGTAAGTTATGACCCGAAGTCAATCGGACAACAAAAGAAAAGAAAAGAATGTATTATCTCGTAAAAACAAAATATTATCGAATATAATACTGAACATTATTTACTGTGGAGACAATGCCATACTTTTATGTGTATATCAACTTTAATATTATTAACATTTGGTTTACTAGGAGTTTTCGGAGCATTTTTTGTCTTTAATTTTTCAATTTTCATTATATATGTATTTACACAACATTTTGTAATGCTAACATAGTTATTCTAACTCTTTATGTAGTTTGTATATAAAGATGACTTTTCAATTTAAAAAAATTAAAGAAGAAAAAGAAGTTCAAAGTAGAGAGGAGATTATATTTATAAGAAAAACATTAGCTAAATTATGAATTAAGTATCATTAAAAAAAGAAATATTTTAGAG